>APFE030545049.1:18449-32818 GCA_000404065.3 Pinus taeda | reverse complement strand
TTGTATCATCCAAGAATTGTTCATTTATGTAATGTAAAGGAGGTTGCCCCCTCGAAGAGGCTGAATTTTAAGGCGTTGATCTATATTTTCTATCTTTTTCTTAAGCTGGTTTCATAACATATTACACTATAACGGAAATAAAAAGAAATGTGAATATTTGAAAGAAATGGTTGATTTTATATTATTAATGGCTTTTGAAAGTGATAAACCCATAAGAAGATCTGGGTCATCTGATCAATAGGTCACATATCCGATGAAAATTGCGTGGGTAACTAGAACAAAGTTTATTTCAGAAATCAGATGTGATGGTGTATGAAATATAGTTTAATTCGTTGAATTTCAGGCCAATTGCAGCCATCCATTGAAAGAGACAGGATCCGATGGATATCGAGTTGAAAAGTAATTGGTTTTTACCTTTAAAATCGAACCCGATAAATCATTAACTAGCAGTTTTATTTCCTATCGGGTCCGTATGGGAGTCAAAGGGGCATTGAAAAAATGGACGTGATAAATTTTTGTTCGAACAAGTTTAAAGTTTCGTGAGTTCCAAGGCATTGGATCATCCATTGAAGGGGTGATTGGACGGTGATCGTGTATAGCTTAGGCAGACGTGATAGGTTTATGAACCAAAGTTTTAATTCTTTGATTTTCGTGGTAACCGAAGGTTTGCCATATTCTAAAGGTCATGCAAGTTCAAGAGGCGCGATCAAGCAACATCTTGATAAGTACATTAAGGTGTGTTGCGGGGAAGCAATGAGCACAAAGATTAATTAAAACTCAACCACCACAGTTGACCGTGACGTTAGCATGGTTGACCACAATATGTGGTGTGAAATTACTACAAGGGTTCAACCTTGTTGAAGCTCCTGTACATTCTTTACCCCCGCAATAAGCTCCCAAAGCTTTCCGCCCCATGTCGCTCATTCCACATCTTCCACCACTTTCATCTGTTAATTTCCCACGTCACTCACCATACCTCGCCACTTCATCCGCTAATCCATTAAGGCTCAAGCTATAGATTCTAATAGCGAGAAAAAATCTCCCATCATTCTCTGATTTCTATTACTTCTTATTATCTTGTTTCCTTGAAATGAATGAGGTGTTTTTACCCTCAAATGTAATATTTTGTAATGATTTTTACTTCAAAGCAGTTAGAGGATAGTTAGGTAGTTTGACAGTTTTGGGTGGTTATTAACTATCCTATGATGTATAAAGAGGCAAGATTATAGGAAAAAAAGGGGTTTGAAATTTGGAGAACCTGGATACTAGGCCACTATATTCCTGATACAACTATTGATTAATGAAATAATAAGAAGTTTTCCGTACATTGTTTGGTATGAAGGTATTTGAGGGTTTTCCATGGCTATTTTGAACAAAAGCAATAACTCTGTCTCCAAAGAGACCCCATACAAGGTTAGATACGTCACAAAAGAAAGTTCAAGCCCTTTCAAATCCTGAGAGGATAGTTTCCAAGAGGGTTGGAAGGCCTAAAACTCCACTTACGCCAAATCCTACATTGTCTGCACTAGGAAACAATTCATCACATATTTCACATTCATCTTTTATTGACCAAGAGTCACCTTCTACATCCAATTCATTCCAAGAACCCAACTGTCAGGAACAATCTTTAGAGTTTGTTTCTTTTTCAGTATCTTCTATAGTTATTCAGCCTAAACCTATAACTACATTACCACCTTTGCACACTTTATTTACTCCTCAGTCAAGTTCCACATTTGTTGGTAATCAAGGTTCAGTAAATTCAGGAGCAGATATGGTAGCACTTGCATTTTTTATGAATAGGTATGCACCTATTCCATTGCCAAAACAATTGAATCAAATGCCACAATAATGCTTGAATATTTTTCCTCGTTTCACAGGGGAGGATGAACAAACAACAGAGAATCATATATCAATATGTTGTAGTTTTTCAAAAACCCTAAATGTTGAACACCTGGATGTTGTTCTAAGACTTTTTATCCA
This sequence comes from Pinus taeda, assembly GCA_000404065.3. Classification (NCBI taxonomy): domain Eukaryota; kingdom Viridiplantae; phylum Streptophyta; class Pinopsida; order Pinales; family Pinaceae; genus Pinus; species Pinus taeda. The sequence continues at coordinate 30,838 of APFE030545049.1, read as the reverse complement.
ATCCTTGGATGGAGAAGCAAGAATATGGTTTAAAGGGCTTCCTAATAACTCTATTACAACATGGGAAGGGATGGAGCACCTGTTCACCCATAGATGGGGAGAAAAAAGAGACCATGGGTATTCATTGACAGATTTTAATGCCACCAAGAAGAAATTTGATGAAGGTGTTGTTGAATTCATCAGAAGGTTCAATAAATTGTACAATAGTCTTCCAATGGAGATTAAGCCCCCTCTTGCTGGTGCAAAAATAACTTTTGCAGGGGCTTTTGAGTAAAATTTTGGATTCACATTGAGGGAGAGGAGATCCCCAACCCTTGATTAGATCCAAAGAGATGCATTAGAGATAGAAGCAAATCTGGTGGTTGTAGGTAAAACACTAGATGCACAACCTATCCAGGATAAGGGAAAGCCTAAAGTAGAATCCTCTCAAGATCAAACATTAGAGGATATGAATAATGTAATTAGAAATTTATCTAATAAATTGATTAAATTGGAATTAGAGAGTAAGAATTCTCATAGACAAGTACAAAAAAATAGAAATTTTATTACTCAATATAGAAGACAACCTTTTCAAATTTTACAAAGGGAGAGAAAAGATCAAGATCAGATTCAAGCACCACTATATATAGAGGCAGATCTTGATGGAGTACCAAAGCATTCCAAGGATCATGATGACCATATTTTCACATTGTATGCGGTAGATGAAGATGAAATAGGTGTTGAGGGAGGAGAATATAGTGAAATAGATGTCATCTATGATGATAATGAAATTGATGAATGTTGGAAGCAGTTTTCTAATTTTATGCAAGTAGAACTACATAAGAAATATGACTTGAGATCAAGGAAAAGATCTAGAAGTCAAGAAGATGAAGGTGAGCAGCAAGTTCTAGCTCCCTTACAAAAGGCAACTCCACAAGAACAAGAACCACAACCTACAAAACAATTGAATAAAGGAAAGCATCAGTAGAATACAAGTAGCAAGATTCAAATGCTTCAAGGTGAGTCCTCTAAAGACAAAAGTGAAAAAATTCCTTTAGAGAAACTTGTTTCCATTCCACAAGAGATTTCAGTCATGAAGAAAAGTGAACATGAGAATGAAAGGAATGCTAAACAGAGCCATGTGTTTAGTTTCACCAAATAGTTAGAAAATACTAGAATTCAGGTACCCCTCGCAGAGTTGGTTAAAACACCAGCTTATCAAAGAGAAATTATAGAGTTTATCAATCTATCTCATAATGTGAGTATAAATGACATTGTGAATTTGCAAGAAGATAAACTAGTAGTGGTTTTTGGTTCACATGTGGAGGAGGTAGATTCTTCAACACCTCCTTTTTAAATTTCTTTATTGGTTCATGATTTACTCTTGCACAATTGTATGTTTGATTCAGGAGCCTCACATAAGCTTATTCCATTATTAGTGATGAAATAGCTAAACCTACAAGTTACTAAACCTTAAAGAGACTTGTATTCTTTTGATTCACATAAAGTCAAGTGTCTGGGGGGCATTAAAGATATGGTGGTGTCACTAGCCTAGATTCCAGCCAAAAGTTTGGTAATGGATGTAGTGGTAGCAGATATCCCTACTAGGTTTGGAATGTTACTATCTAGGTCATGGGGGGCTAAATTGGGTGATGTTTTGAAACTAGATTTTTCTTATGTTGTCATACCAATTTTTGGTGGGAAAGAAAGGAGGCTATATAGAGAAACAAGATTTATAAGAACAATCACAAATAATGAAGCAAGTAATTCACCTGTATATAGCTAGGAAAAAGATTTTTCTTGCTTCATGCTGCATGACAATATAGAATTGGCTGAAGATAACCAGAGGCAGCTTACTTCAGCCTGTGTAAATACGAAGCTACAAACACAAGTGGTGTGGAAGTGCTTCTTTGATGGATCCTATTGTAAAGAAGGAACAGGTGATGGTTTCCTTTCACAAGATGAACAGATTCAAGATCACAATATTGGAATCCAGAAGGAGCCCAATCTAGTCAAATTTTTCAAGGAAGTTTCATTTAATTATAAGGAGAGATATATTAAGCTTTTTAGGAAATGAAGTGATGTTTTGGCTTGGTCCTATGAGGATCTCAAGGCATATGAGGAAATATTCTTCAACAGACTTGGAAGCCCTATCAAATTCATAACAGACAATGGTCAAGTGTTCAATTCAAGTAAGTTTGTTTCCTTTTGTCATAAGTATAATGCTATTTTATCTCATTCAACTGCTTATCATCTATAGGGAAATGGATTGGTTGAATCCACTAACAAAACTTTGATGAGAATCCTTAAGAAAACTACTGCAGAGAATCTTTATGGTGAAACTCTATAGCTGCCTGTCAATGGGCAGTACCTCAAGCAATATTTCCAGTTCTAAAGCACAAGCATCCTATCATTGTAGATACTGGAGTGAATTTAGTGTACAAATGCCATAGAATTTGAATTGGTTAAGAAATATGTGACTCCATGCCCGAGGTGAAGGCACTGATCTGCAGTTCTTAGTGCTTCTGTGGCAAAAGCACTATCCTCAGGTGGAGCCAGATGTTGTAGCATCCATTGTTATTTAAGTTTTATTTTCAGTTTTATCACAAAATGAAAGAAAAATCAAAATGTGAAAGAAAAACCAAATATTATGTTATAACAAAAGTAAAAAGAAATGCGAAGATTTGAAGGAAATAGTTGATTTTATATTATTAATGGCTTTTGAAAATGACAAACCCACGAGAAGATCTGGGTTGTTCGATCAATAGGCCATACATCCAATGACAATCGTGTGGGTAACTAGGATGAAGTTTATTTCAGAAATCGGACATGATGGTTTATGAAATACAATTTAATTCGCTGAAGTCTAGGCCAATCGTAGTTGTCCATCGAAAGAGATGGGATTCGACAGATATCAGGTCGAAAAGTAATCGGGGTTTACCTTTAAAATCAAACCCAATAAATCATTAACTGGCAGTTTTATTTCTTATCGGGTCCATATGGAAGTCAAAGGGGCGTTGAAAAAACAAACGCAGTAAAGTTTTGTTCGAACAGGTTTAAAGTTTCATGAGTTCCAAGGCATCAAATCATCCATTGAAGGGGTGATCGGATGGTGATCGCTTATAGCTCAGGCGGAAGAGACAGGTTTATGAACCTGAGTTTTAATTCTTCGATTTCCATGGTAACTAAAGGTTTTCCATATTCTAAAGGTCATGCAGGTTCAAGAGGTGTGATCAAGTGATAGCTTGATAAGTGCATTGAGGTGTGTTGTGGGGAAGCAATGAGCACAAAGATTAATTAAAGCTCAACCCCTGTAGTTGACCGTGACATTAGCATGGTTGACCACAATGTGTGGCCTGAAATTAATACTGGGGTTCAACCTCATTGAAGCTCCCGTACATTCTTTACCCCCACGGTGAGCTCCCAAAGCTTTCCACCCCACATCGCTCATTCTACATCTTCCACTGCTTTCATCTATTAATTTCCCACGTCACTCGCCATACCTCTCCACTTCATCCACTACTCCATTAAGGCTCAAGCTATAGATTCTAACAGCGAGCAGCAATCTCCCATCATTCTTTGATTTCTATTACTTCTTATTATCTTGTTTTCTTGAAATGAATGAGGTTTTTTTACCCTCAAATGTAATATTTTGTAATGATCATTACTTCAAAGCAGTTAGAGGATAGTTAGGTAGTTTGACAAGTTTGGGTGATTATTTACTATCCTATGATGTATAAAGAGGAAAGATTATAGGAAAAAAAGGGGTTCGAACTTTGGAGAACCTGGATACTAGGCCACTATATTCTTGATACAACTGTTGTTTAATGAAAGAATCAGAAGTTTTCCATACATTGTTGGTTATGATTTTGTGACTTCTCTGTTATGTGTCATCATATGTTTTATTCCTTTAAGTATGGTAATGAAGCTACATGTCTTTATTTGCTTATGTAAATGAATTTAAAATCCCTTAAAAGAGCTCTCCTATACTTGAAGTTCCTACCTCTACAATTCTTCTAAGTTACAGATAGTAGTTTATGTGTAAGACAACATATTATCTTTAAATTCTCCAACTGTCATAGATAGTAGATTCTGTGTAAAACAACATATTATCTCTGACTTCTTCAATCTTTCTTCATTCATCATTTATATTCAACAATCAAATGGCATTATGATATTTTCATGTCACCTAAGTATTGAGGGTTAAAATCCATGTCTCTCAGGTCCTTCATTTGAGAACACAACATACAATTAAGTGACAAACAAGTGACAATAACTATAAACATTAATGTCTTAAGTACAATTTCTACACAGCCAGGAAATTGGTTTCCTAAGGTACAACCTTTTCCATGCTTAGTCAAAGGAAGGCCCGACATGTAATCCATGGAGATGGATTCCCAAGGTCAACTAGGGGTAGGCAGCGGAGTATAGAGGCCTTGCTTCTTGGTGGTCAGTTTGGCAATGGCATGGGTAGTAGAGGATTTGATGTACTTCTCGACATCATGTCGAGGATTCGACCAATATAAATAATTTTGTAGTACTGCCACCGTTTTCTCGACACCGAAATGCCCAATGGCTCGATTATAGTGCGCTTCCCAAATCATCTTGGCATGCTCACTTGAAGGAACACAAAGGTGTCCCAGGTGGTAGAACAGGGGATCCTAGAGGTGAAAATTTGGAACTTATTGACCCTCCAAGAGCGTCTGGTATGTGTGTCCGAATTTTGGGTTGCTTTTGTAGAGAAGTGGCCAATCAAAAGTCTCGTGCCCACAAGAGTTGAGCACGATGGTTAATGCCATGATTGGTGGTCAGTTGAGGCAGTCTGCAACATTATTGGCGCTACCCTTCTTATACTTGATATTCAAATGGAACTATTGTAGATATGTGGACCACTTCTGATGGCGATCATTCTACAACTTCCCTTGAATTTGTATGAACTGCAGGGGCTGATGGTCTATGTGGATGACCATTTCCTTCCCCAAAATGTAATGCTTCCATTGTCGACAAGCCTGCACAATGGAATACATCTCTTTGTCATAAGTGGGATACTTATGGACTGTGTCTGAAAGTGTCTCACTATGATATGCCATTGGATGCCCCTCTTGAGTAAGTACTGCCCCAATAGCATAGTTAAAGGCATCTGTCTTGATCTTAAATGGTTGTTGTAAGTATGGTAATATGAGCACTGGTGTAGAGAAGAGGCGATGTTCAACTCTATGAATTCCTTCTATTGAGGTTTAGAACAAAATAATTTTGCTTTCGCTCCTCCCTTGGTGACTTGACTCAAGGGCCAAGTCATATGAGAGAATCCAACATGAACCTACGGTAAAAATTGTCAAGACCCAAAAAGTTGTGGAGCTCTGATAGAGTGGTTGGGGCTAGCCAATCCTGAATGACTTGGATCTTGGCTAGATCCACATGCACCCCCCATTCGTCAATAATGTATCCCAGATACTGAACCTGGGTCATGCCAAAAGTTCATTTCTCCAAATTGGCACACAACTTGTGTTGTGGCAGTGTTTGGAGAACCTGTCGAATGTGGTGGAGGTGATCTTGCCAACTTTGGCTGAAGATCAGGATGTCATCCAAGTATTCCACGACAAATGAGTTGGTGAATAGTTATAATATGTCACCCATCAGCCTCATAAAGGTTGCAAGAGCATTTGTCAACTTGAAAAGCATAACCAACCATTTGAAAAGGCCCTCCTTGGCTTTGAAGGCAGTCTTCCAAACATCGGAGGGTTCTATTGTTACCTCGTGATATCTGGACTTCAAGTCGATCTTGTTGAAATCTTTGCCCCCTTTGAGTTTGTCCAAAAGGTTGTTAATCCATGGGATCGGGTACATATTCTAGACAGTGATCTTTTCTAGCACCCGATAGTCAATACAGAGTCTCCAAGTTCCATCCTTATTCTGTACAACATGATCGAGCTCCCATAGGGTGATGAAATCGGTTGAATGTGACCTTTATGCAACAACTCCTGAATCTGCTTATTGTTTTCATCTTTCTCCAAAACTAAGCGCCGATAGATTGGTCCATTGGGAATTGATTGATGCACATGGGGTCAGATCGATGGAGTGCTTGACATGACAGTGCAGAGGCACCCCTTCGGGGGAGGTGAAGATTTCCTCGTACTCCTCCATGACCTTGTCCATCTATTGTTGTCGTATAGAGGGGCCATGTATGGAGGTCGTGGCCATCATCTTCTTCTTTCCCTAAGGGCGTATCATCAGGAAAACAATTTTCTTGGTTTTGGAAATGAGCTTACTGCATTGTTTTGTAGTAACCAAAGAGATGGCAGTATGCAGTGCTACCTCCGATATCCTGTACAACGTATTTCCCAATGTAACAATAACAAAATGGGGCCTTCAATCATACACAAAATGTCGCTTCCACAAGTATGGTTGGCCTAATAATACATCACAAATATCAAGGGGAGCAATGTCACATAATACCTCATCCATGAAGGGCTCGATGTTGTATGGAAGGCGACACTGGTGGCTCACATGAAGATCCCGTCCTTAGTGAAGCCATACGATGGTGTGTGGTTGTGGGTGTGTTGTGGTCAGTAAGCCCAACCACTTCACGAACTCTACCAAAATGAGGTTCTTTTGGCTCTCGCTTTCGATAATGAACTGTAGCAGGGATCCCTTTGCCCACATCTGGGAGTGGAAGATGCGCTCCTCCTCCTCTAGATCTTTGGGTTCCTCCTTTTGGATATTCGTGGTGACAATGGTGGCATTGGGCTCGACATCAATAATATTCTTCCTTTTGTCATTCCCCTTGTCAGGTTATGACTGAAATTCAGAAAATGCATCTGATTCCGAAGCCTTTGGCTCGACCACCTATGGCTGCTTGGCCCGACACTCACTTGTGTTTTGAGTGGAGCTCTTATGGAACTCGCAGCACTTTCCCATGTCCTTCGACTTCATGGTGTTTTTATTTTCTTGCGGCTTTGGCGAGTTTCCCTGGGTCACCTCGCCTTGGCTTTGTCCTTTGTTTTGTGTTTTTGGGTCACCTTTCCTTTGCTTCAGATTCACAGATCCAAAGTATCGCTTCTTCTATTTAAATTTTTTATCCATCTTGACAACATATCGGTATGTCATGCTAAGTGAGGAGATGTCCAGGAACTCCATCTTGTCCTAGATGTACCTATGTAGGCAGCCACGATACTTGAGTACCAAATGTTTCTCAGAATCCTTGATACCCAACTTCATGCGAAGGGTATGAAAAACATTGGTAAACTCTAACACATCTTGGTCCATTCCCTATCATAGCATTGTCCATTTTATGTATTTATCCTCATAGCTATCGATAGTGTAGTACTACTCCTTGATAGCATCCCAAAACAAGTTCCAAGTGGGTGCATCTGAAAACAATGAGGTCGTACTTTCATCCTTCTGCTCACAGTAGGTTTCCCACTGGTCCTTGACACAGGGGGCGGCTTTAAGAAGAGAAAAAGTAATCGTTTCTCAGCTAGAAAAATCATGAATAGAAAAATATCCTTCTAGCAGATTTAACCATTTATCTACAACATCTACATCTATTTGGCCCTCAAATATGGGAATGTCAAATTTTACTTGTACCTTAAAAGGAGTGGATCCTCTAGAGTGGTTTCTTGATGTGGATGCACCACCGATGGGCAACTGTTGAAGGATATTGGCAAATTTATCCATCATCGAATTCCTTTGTTTCTTGAGGGCTTCCTCGAGCAACATTTTGATAGGATCTCCTATCCCATATTTCTTTTCTGCCCCCATGGGTGATCATCGGGGTTTGCAAGGATAATCTTGCAAAGGTTCAACTAGATCAAGCCCTATCTCCTTATATCTTGACCTCGTTGGGGACATGCAAAGAAAAATAGAGAAAGAACAGACTTCTCTGATACCACTGATCCGGATTTAAACAGGAATGCAAAAAAGTACAGATATAACCATAAATACAAATATGTGGTAGAAATAACACTTCATTTCATTAATATCAAATACTGAAATATGCTTACAAACAAAATGGAAATAAGACTAGCTCGGGCGATGGTAGCTTATCTCTAACAAGAGATGTGGTGGATACATGCCTTTGAACTATGTTACGATGAGGCTTAAAGGCTTATTTATTATTGAGAAACAATGGAAAACCCTAAACATCTAAAAACCCAACCCTAGGAGATGAAGTGCCAAACTATGGGCCGCGTTTGGGTAAATTGGTACATCAACTTCCTAGGCTTATAACTTTGGCATCCGAGGACTACAACTTTTGAATGCCCAACATGGGTATGTTGGTCCCAGTTTTCCCAAAAACGGTCGTTTAGGGCCTCAAAACAGCTCCAGAATTTCAAGACCCGAAAGACTGCCAAAAATAGTAAATTGTGCTACAAATAAGGAAATTGAAAAAATGAAAGAAACAATGGTAGGGGTCCAAGTGGAATAGGCGAGTGGCCACCAATATCCACCTGGATCATGGGGGTATCTATTTTTCCCTGTATAAACTTCTTACTTAGATACTTATATAAGCATTATGCTATGTTTTTTCTATAAACTGTAGAAGTATAAATAAATTACAATGTTAAATTGCATATGCATACCTTTTTGATGCTTCATTTTGTAAAATGGTTGATTCATCTTTTGTTGTTTGTATTTCACTTGTACTAAAAAGAGTAATTATGTATTTCAATATGATTTGGATATTATCGCATGTATTTCGTATAATAAATGAATATAAAGTATATGATAACTAACCTGTACATATATTGTTGTTGTGTTGTCTGAGGGGACTAGCTACTAATGCTTTGCTCACTTCTTCAACATTTTCTAGTTTATATACATTTAGTTATAAATTTTAGCATTCCTTAGTGTCCCAAGGTTGAAAAAGGAGACCTACAAAGGTAACCTCAAACTAATCTTTAGATTTGGTAGCTAGCCCTTCCAAATCAGAGAGAGCTCTGTCAAGAATTTCATAGCCAATAAAATCACTAGGAAGGAAAATAGATCTTAGGCTAGATATTAAGCTCAATAGGGTTTGATTTTAGGGTTTGTTGGAGAAGGATCAATAGGTCTAGGAAAGTAGGTCATGGTTTCAAAATATCTGCTGCAAAGATATAATGGGGCAAGGTCGGTATGTTCAGTGACATATTGAAGTTGTCATGGTCGTATAGGGTTGAAATAGGGAAGGATCAAAATGAGCATAAACTTATGAATTCATTTGTCAGAAGAAAGAACACACGACATGAAAATATCATCAGAACAGACTTATGAATTCTGTTAAACACCTATGAGATGATCACAAAAAGGCATAGATATGGTAATAAGGAGAAATGCATATTCAATTTGATGATAAAACAAAGGAAAAAAAATTGTCACAAAAGAATACCACAAGAATCTTGAGCTAATAGATGCAACTGCTTGTCTTATTTCTACAAATTGATCACCCCAAGCCTCTTTGACTCCACTTCCCAATGGATCTTCCCTTGTTATTACAAACAAACAAATTTGTAAACCAAACCTTGAACTTTCATAACTAGCCTAATATCTCAATATAAACAAATCTAAATCTGAAAGAGAGATCCCTCACTGATGTTGGCAGAGCTAGATCCCAACTTCCAAAGTGGTTTCGTTGTTACCTCTACAATTATTTCTCAACCTTATTAAATTACATAGTGATAACAACACATATGTAAATCAGTCAATTGTAAAAAAAATGCATATATAATGGGCATTAATATTGTAAATACAAATGAGCATATTTGTGTAGTTGTCATAAACATACCTTTTTAGAACAAGTGGTCATCTTGCATCATCTATTTGACTTATGCTTTCTATTTCTTCAGTAGTTGTTATCCTATTGCAATTATAGAACAATAACATATTTTTAGTTTGATTTTCCAAAAATATTTTAATTGCATGAATGTAAGTAACTTATGACAAGAAAAATTTACGCAAAAGTAACGATGGAGATAATTATGGGCATACACTTTGGTAGTTTCTTGTTCAACTTGTTCTTTGGTGTCGCCAATCAATTCTTCTTGTTCTTGACTTGTTTGACTTGTTTGTTCTTTTTCTTTTTCAGCAGCTACCCTATTGTTATAAAATAGTAGCATATATTTAGTTCCAAAAAAAAAACATATAAAAGGAAAAAGTGAACAAGAATATAAAAACCATATAAAACAAAAATCAAGAAGTATATACTTTCTTCTTTCATGTTCCATGTTGTTCTTTTTTCTTGTCCATTTTTGTTTAATTGAAAATGGTTTTATTGGTACAATTTGCATTCAAGAATATATGAAGTCATATATGTAAATGTACAATAGGATGCATAATATATATGGTTATTATTTGGTTTGTTACATATAGGAATATGCTAATATGCTTTATTAAAATAAAAATAGAAAAACAATTTATACATATTTCAAAAGGCATCAAAATTTGCAATTTTGTAAAGTGTTTGATGTGTATATCATAGTTGAAGGACAAGAGATATTGTGTCATGACCAGATCAATATGTATCTAATATGAAAATTTTGCATTTTATATTAGTTACATTTTCCCACACATGGTTAGTGAATGATTTATGCATGCTATTAGTTTTGTCGATAAGCAAATGGAGATTGTAGTTGTTCATGTAGCTTTCTAGCTCTTTTGTTTTCTAATTGTATTGTACCATATCAATATTGAGGTCTCCCAATATAATTATGATATCCCTTAAATCTAAATTACATAAAGCTTTTGCAATGACATTCAAAATATTGTTCAAATTTGCATGTGGTGATGCATATATATTGAGTATTGCAATTTGTGATTCATGAACTATTAATTTTTCCAACAATGCTTGTACAAGTTGCTCTTCAAAATGGATATGTTCAAGCATAGTTATATGTTTTTTTATTAGTATCATTAGTCCATGCCTAATGCAACTTGAGATGTAGTTGAAATTTTTTAAGTACTCATTTTGCATTCACAATGACATATGTTTCTTGTAAGCATAAGATATCATATTGCATTGTGTCATAATCATTGCATATGTCACCAAGATGTGCACAAAGATTATGAGTGTTCAATGAAAGAATGGAGATGGATAAAAATGATTATATTGATGAATAGTCTTATTCTAATTGCCATTTTGCAGTGCTTTGAAAATGTTTCATTTCACAATTTACTTGTTGCGTAACCTTAAAATTATTGCTTGTGAGAGCATTTAGCAAATACAATGACTCTATGTTTCTCACACGTGATAGTGTTGTGTATACTAAGCCATGCACTTGTATTCCAATAGGGTTGAATGCAAGCCTATCCAAGATTAAACCTCGTGACATATGTATCATGCGTGCACATGCGAGTTGAATTGGGAATTGTTTTTGTATCTTCAGATGGGCCATCTTTCATGTCATAAGCATTGCTTTTGATATTTGCAGTATTGATGTCCAATCATATGCTATGTTTGAAGTATACAAATAAGCCAGTTTTCTAGATTGTTAATGAACAATATTAGGGTCATGGAACTTAATCCATAGAACGCCACCCTGATCTGTATGGGTATATGATTTAAGTATTCCATCTGCACCATTTACTAGCCCATCTGGAGCATCATAATTGAAAGCATACATTTCAACTAGCATGTTCAACTTTATCACAATTTGTGAAGGAACATTAGCTATATGTTGATGCCTTGGAACATTGCCATTATTCTCTTCATCTTCATCAATTGCATTGATTAAAATTTCATTTCCAGACATGAGCATTAACATTTTCTTGTTATGCATTGCAATGTCCTTGTTTTTGTAAAATAAATAGGGAAATTTTGTATCATTGGGAACAAGGCACATGCAAGTTATATTAATATATGTTATATCATCACATGTTTGACTATTTTTTCAATTTATATTTAAAATTGAGATGAATCTCTCATCTATTTGTCGCATAGTCATATGCAATTGGAAGCACTTGACATTATCCTTTGGGAAATCATGTGTTATTGTTTGATTGTTGATTCTTGGTTGTTCAAAAATTGGAGAGTATTGAATAGGTTGCACTTGGCATAAATCACCACAAAATATCATGTCAATGTTTCTGAAGTATTTGGTTTGTCCATGTTTTATGTTTCTCTTAGTCTATTCTCAATAGAATATAAGAACCGACTACCGATCATAGAGGCTTCATTTATAAAAGCTAGTTGTAGTTCTTGATATAGATTTGATAAGTTGTCTAATACGTATTTGCTAAATGGAAAGAATTGAGACCTATTAAAAGGCATTAGTAATGCAGAATGGAATGTTGTTCCACTTGCATTATATGCATCTTTTTCTATATATGTTAATATTAGACCCTTTGGTTTCATAGGATCAGTCGTGTTTTGTGAATCATATATTCATATAAGAATTTGGAAAATTTCTTTTGTTGTGATTTTTTGCCTACCCCTG
>APFE030545048.1:0-24131 GCA_000404065.3 Pinus taeda | reverse complement strand
CCCCCCCCCCCCCCCTCAATATTTCCAATAATTGGCATCATATCTAGTACCTTCAGGGCACAACCTAATAGGTTGAAGTTAGATCCTTAAAACACAAATGGAAAAGTAAATTAATAGTGGCTCCAAACCTTTTGAATATATCTCCTATATTAAGAAATCAAAGGAAAATTAGGCTGCCAAAAGCTAGCTTATTCAAGGGAGAAAACTATGAGGCATGGAGACAAATAATGGAATTAATTTTTATGGTTCAAGAATTTGAGATATCGAATTTAGTGACTACTAGAATCTCATAAGAGTTTCATGAAAAATCTATTAATGGAATCTTGACTGACCTACCAAATCTTGTAAAGGTCAAAGTGTATAAATGTTCATTAGAAAAAACGTTTTGGCAAAACCTTCAAGATATTCAATCAAACAAACTATTGGTAATAAACTCATATCAAGAGGATGATAGTAAAGAGCTCAATGATAATCTAGAGCCAAAGAATAAAATCGATATCAATGCTGAAGGAACTAATTGCATAAAGGAGCATGATGATGAAGAGAACTTTGAAGTAGAAATCAAAATTGACCTCAAGACAAAGCTTGTAGCTGCCCTAGAATAGATAAGTAGTTTGAAAGAGGAAAATGAGGAAATCAAGAAGAAGATACAAAATGTTGATCATGAACTTGTAAATAAAAAGCAGGAATTTTTCCTTTTAAGGCATCAAGTACAATAAATAGGTGAGGATATAAAAAATATTAAGGCAAAATTGCATCAAAATGAGAAGAGACACAATGAACAGGTTATTTCTTTGGAAACTCAACTAGAAGAAGCAGAGAAAAAGGAAGCCATTTTAACAAGTCATGTCAACCAAAGATCTGATGATTTGAGTCATTTGAAAGAAGAAATTGGTAAATATAAAGAATTCACCTCCCAAAAATATCAACTAAAGGAAGCAAAGAAAAAAATAAAAGGATATGAACATAAGAATTTAAAGGGAGAAATAGTCATCCTAACTTCAAGTTGATGAAGAAAATAAAGAAATAAAAAACATGGTGTGCCAACTAAAATAAAAGGATGAAGAGACTAAAACATTTGAACAATATATGATCACTCTTGAAGACCAAGCATGTGAAGAAATAAAGATGAAATAATAAATGAAATTTGACTAGCTAAGAAAGATGAAGACTATGAAAATATGGAAGAAGGTATTGTTTTTCTAAGGAAAGTAGTTGATCAGGTAAAAAGAACTTGACGTGTTATTAAGTCTTGGGTGACATCCTAAGTCATCAAATATCCCCACTTGGAAAATATGGTCTTTGATATGCAGGTGATTCTTCTAGAAAAAGTGATGCAAGCCATAAAGCATCAAAGAACAAGAATATGAAGAAGATTGAACATTATGCTAGTATCACTAGCTCTAGCAAAATTAAGGAGAGGACTCAAAATAACATTGGAGGGACCTATCTCCCAAGAATATATGTTGATTTTTTAGGTAGAAATAAATATCATCAAAGAACCTCAATGCAAAATAACCTCAAAGGTGCATTAAGACAATCCTCATTTTGTAGGTATCAACCTATATTTTTGGGTTATTGCTACTATTGTACAAATTTTGGGCACATGGAAAAAGATTGCAGGGCATATAACAAAGAGATTTATGAGGACTCCAATCATTTCCCTAGAAGAAAAATTGTAGGAATATACTCCAAGATGTTAACCAATATAAGTTATGCTCCCTCATTCATGTAGAAAATTGTATGTTTCAAATGCCATAATTTTGGACATATAGCTCAAGATTGTGACTTGAATTGGGTTCCTAGACAACATGAATAGTCATCAATCAAGAATGGAAAAAGAGTTGCACAAGTTTGCAAAAGGAAGTAGGTTGGGCTGAAAAAATAACATGTTGAATGTGCCTTCAATGTTCATGGCATCAATTGTTGTTGCTGATCAAATTTGGTCATCATAGGAAGAAACTATGTTCCAAAAAGGTTCTGATTATTAAGAGGATTATCATCCATATTGTTGGGGGGAGCATGGGTCAAAGAATTGTTTCTTAAAATATTGTCTCTCACAACCAGCATGATGATGCGAGGAGCAACATACTTACCATGGAAAGCTTTCCTTGATGAAGAAATGGGAAAATATGCCAAATTAAGCAACATTATGACATAGGGAGTTAATAAAACAAGGAGAAGCATGATGATAGGGGGAGAACTTGATGGGAAAAAAATGTTAGGAAACAAACCCCATTTTCCATTGATGTCAAAGGAGGAGGGAATGCTAAAGGGGAAGAGTATTGCAATCAATGAAAAATGAGTAGATTGGTTCAATAAGGTTGTCATTGGTTTCAGTATGATGTCCAACATTGGTGCTAACCATATACTATGGCGATCCTTAGAAGTTTGATGAGATGATTGATGATCTAATGATGCCCTAGCCTTGTTGGAGCATACCTTAACCCTATTAATGAATGAAGCCCTAAAAGACAAATATAATTAAATCCCTATCCCTAGATGGTTATGCAAGGATATAACCCTAAGTGTCAAAAGATAACCTTTCATTGTTCATGCCACATATGTGAAATGTCCTAGATGCATAAATGAAATCCTACAACAAGGTTGTCAAATAAATAAGAATTTATATTGATAATAATAGAAATAAATACATGGGAATATAGTTGCACAAACTTCTAGAGGGATTTTACCTCCTTTAAATGAGTACTCATGCATCTCCTAAGTCATTGATATTGAGGAGAATTTGATTTTTAACGGCCAAAAATACATCAATTTATTTTTGGCCTATATGAGCCTACATAAGTTAGCCCACATGAACCCCAAAGGGTCATGTCTATTCGCACATTGGAAAATCATTATATATTAGCAAAAATCCTTCCCTAGTTAACCATCCCACTGGGCAAAAAAATTAACAGAATAAGAGGCAACTCAGATATGAGATAGAAAAGTGATGCAGGAGCATCTAACCCCCCCTTAATTAAAGAAGGAAGCCAAAGCAGAGAAGGAGGACAACGTGGACCATCGAGCAAAACAGGGGACATTTCTATTAAAACAAAGCTTAAATGATGGAATGGATAAATCTCTCGAAGAATTTATTAAATATAACACTACCACATATGTATGCATGTAGAGAGAATCTAGGGAGTTGTTGAGTGTTTCATGGAGAGGATTGATCGGATCCTTCCAGTGATCCAATCCAATGTTTAATCTATATATATATATATATATATAATATATATATATAATAATATATTATTATATATATATATATATCTGAGCCTGCATGTTCAATGATAGATAGAGAGTAATAGATAGAAAGTGTAGACCTGAGAGTATTCACAATGTAGTCGAGGGAGAACCTGTTACTAAGGTTGGAATGCCTTAGAATGTAACTATGCTATGTATGATAACAAATAGATGCGTGTTGTGTGAAATTCATGTATCTGTGCATTTAGGTATTTTTGAGCTATCTGTATATATATGGGATGATGACTTGAATTGAGTGTTAGTAGATTATTGATCGTCCATCAATCATTGTAGGATCGATGGTGATCTATTGTTTACAAAATATTGTTTATATGAATGTTCTGTGTGTTAATAGAGAGTGGCAGAGTAACTAGGATTTTAGCGTAAAATCCATCAAAGACAAGCAGAATCAATTTAAGGGAATATGGTGCAGGAAAATGGAAGTCGACCATCCAATCAACAAATCGAAGGCAATACCAACGATTATCGGGTGGGTAAACCGTGGAGCGTTAATATGCGAAAAAAGGTAGTTTCGCAACAATAGAAGTGGATTTCAAGCGGAAGAAATACCATAAGTGGTATTTTTTGTTTGGCTCCAATTCCACTCTGCGGAAGACACGTGGCCACGGGGAGGAGAGAGCAAACTTCCTTTCAGGTGGTTAAACCTCGTGCTAGTCATGCATCTGAAATTCCTGACAGCTGTCGAACCTAGAGTGAAGTGATCAATGTCAGAGATTAATGGACTGTTTGATTCTCGGAGTGAATATTGACTGTTGATCTGAGGAAATATTGGATGGAAAAGATTGACTGATTGGTGATCGGAAAATGGAGAGTGCGACGGACAATGCAATGGAATGCCAATATGCGATTACGTGATATCACTGATAGCTGATGGTTGGCGATTAGAGTGATTGCTTTCGGAGATCAGAGGTTCGAGTGGTGTTGCAGAATGAAGTGACCAAAGGAACGAACCTATTGATATTTATGGAGGCGAGCTTATAATATTTGAGATCCGGCCCAAGGGTTCCGACAGGGTTTTTCTTTGTATTTCCCTTATTCCCGTTATTTCCGATATATGCATTGGATTATGGTTTTTATGGTAAAAGTAGGTTTTTAAGGCTAAACACATATTTAAATGCTCTCGATAGTGTAAAGGCTCTGATTTGTTAAATGGTCCATGATTTTAAAGGCTTAAAGCCTTATGAATGCTTCCGATAAGGGTTTGTGGGCCATAACCCACAGGCCTCAAGATCGATTATTGGAATGGAAAAGGGAAATTGGTTATACCCCTATTTTCCTTTTCATCAAGTGGTATTAGAGCAAGGAAAGTTTTCCTGCGAGAAGGAAGAAGAGTGCAAATAGAAGGGAAAAGAGGTACATTTGTGTTAAATTTGGAGAGTTTATGGTCTTATTTTCATGCAAAGCATGGCAGTGGAAGGTGAGAAGATTTGGAAGAACCTAGAGCGAGGTGTGCTCAATTGGTTCTAGAGGAGAGAACTAGAAGGATGCCAAAAGACTGAGTGAGGAGGGCTTGGTGAGGTATCGTGTAACAGAGGAAGACTGTTACTACAGAGGTTTTTGTAATATCCCTCCCTTTAATAATAAATAATAAATAATAAATAATACAAAATAAATAATAATAATAATAATTAATAGTCATAATATAAAATCACTTAATATTAAATAATAAATCATAAAGATATTTAAAAAATCATACAAGAAAATAAATAAAATATAAAAATAGTAATAACTATACTAAAGCTCTAAATAAGAATAAATAGAAATAAAACAAAGAAAACAATAAAAAGAATCAGTAAAGCTATCAAAAAGAAGAAAATAAAACAAGAAAGCTAGAAATCAAAAGAAAAGTAAAGAAATAAAACAAGAAAGCTAAAAATCAAGTTGCATGTAGACACATGGAGTGTGTGCATGTGGTTCCCCTTCCAATGTTGTTCTATTTAATAGATGGTGAGGAAGATCAGAGGCATTCTTGCATTCCATCTTTCCAAGATTCTATCTTTCATTCTCTTGGGAGAATGGTGTTCTAAGACTTAGGAGCACTGGAAGTAGTCGTTGATTGAGGGCTTGGGGGTGGCCAGTTATAGCAGAATCCTGCACAATTGAGCCTACGGTTGGGAGGAGAGTCGTCCCCAAAATCTTGTGATCATTTTGGTAGACTGCAATTACAGGTAAAATAGGTGAGCTCATTTGTAAGTATTTCTTTTTTCATTAAGAGATTAATTTTAGTTTTACGTTGTACAGTTACATATGGTATCAGAGCAGTTTAACCCTTAGGGCCTATGGGCATCCGAAAAATTTATTTTGTTGGAATTTTAACTTGACTTGTTTTAAATTTACAGGTTGATTACTTCCAGGAGGCCGCATAATTATTTTTTTTCAAACCATCACTATACCGTAAATTTTCTTTATTCAATGCATACTTACTGCATAGTTATATTTTGATTGGTTTTGGTGATTACTTTTCTTTTTGACTTAGAATACAAATGGAGTACTATAACATGTTGATCGCACCTTTTAAAATATCGTAATTTTCCTCAATTATGCTCATTGCACAAAAGACTTTGCCAATAAACATGTTTATAACATATTTCGAGCTAAAACTGACTTCGATGTGTGCTTTTGATCCTTAGCAGGAATAAATGATTTATTATTTTAAAACGTTTCTCTATGGCTCTTTGATCTAGCCTACTTAAAACGACTAACGCATGTTGCTTGTTAGGACTTGTTCCTGATTTGTTTAGTGTGTTAGGACGGTTGTTTCGATTATGCGGCGGCATGCATTGCAAAAGCCTCTACATCTTCTTCACAACTAGGAAAGGAGAATGATCCAGCTGACAGAAAAATTTATATCAATTCTCTCCTTGTTGCTGCTTCTAGCATCAACACTGGCTGATCCGTATAATGATTCTATAGCATCTCCAACCTGCGGATCTGGTGTATACAGGCATGGCAGTCCATTTGAGAGAAACTTGAACATGGTTATGAATTCACTGGTTCGGAATGTCGGTGAGACGGGCTACAATGCTTCAACGTTTGGAAAGAATAGAGACAAGGTATACGGTGTGGCTCAGTGCAGGGGAGACCTGGATGCCTCAGCCTGTGGTAGATGCCTTGAGCAAGCAAGAAAAGTTCTGCTCCAGAGCTGCCACAATTTCTTGGCATATATTTATTTTTACCGATGCTTTCTCTCATATCAATTTTATGACTTCCATACCAGACTCGTTTTCTTGAATGGCCTCATCTGCAATAATACAAACAATACAAACAGCACAAATGCAAGGAGTTTAGATTGGTCCATTGCCTCTCTTTTGACACAGTTTGTAGTCAATACCGTCAATGCCAGCAACATGGGTTACAGTACACTGAGTGGCAATGGGATTTATTCTCTGGCTCAGTGCTGGAAAGAACTCAGTATGAATGATTGTAGACTCTGTCTGAACGCTGCCTACCAAGAGTTAATAGATTGTCCGCAAGGATCCCTGGCAAACTGGGTCTTATATAAGAATTACATTGTCTGTTATGACAGATACAAGTTTTATGGTGATTTTGTTCTGAATAACAGTAAGCCTCCTTTGCAACCAAGAAAAGGAAAGAATCACCATTTACCAGAAATAGTGGGATCAACAATTTCTATGGCCATTATTGTGATGTCCATGGGAGTGATGTTGTGGAAAGCAAGAGCTATTAGACACTGGTATAACAAAATCTTTCTTCTGTCTGGCTCAGGATTCAACGACAAATGCAGCTAGAAATGTTGTTAAAGCATCCCATCGAAGGTTACCTAAGTTTGTTCGACATACTCAAGAAATTACAACACCAGCAATACAATCAGCGTTTGATGGTGCAGGCAAGACAATTAGCCACAAGTGTGGTTAGTCTAAATGGAGCAAAATTGCTCAAGATGTGGAAGTACGAGAAGTCCATGTGAAGGAAATGCAGTGTTGCAAAAGGGTAGTGTTTCAGTGTGAACCTGAAAAGGTGGTGGTAGGTTTTGGACTTATAACCATTAGTTCCCAGTTGTTATTGCACTTAATTTTTGGTCTGAACACTGTTAAATTAATGACGCTTTTGTGCATTTGCGTTATTTTTATATTTTCTTGGTTATATTTTTATATTTTCTTTCAGTTACATATATAGTTGCATGAGTTTGGTTCTCAGGTAGCTGTAAATTCAAATATTAATGGGTATAGGAGAATGACTTTAAATTTTGGGTAATATAAACAGTTTTGTTGACACAGCTCTTGTTTGAGCATATATATGTCCCATTGTTCTACTTTGTGTCTGTATCAAACTGATTAGCATTTTTACAATTATAATATTTTCCTGATTAGTCATGGACAGAGAAGTTCAAGATCTTCACCTCCTGGCATGCTGTTTGGAATTTATGTTACTGTTTGCTTACATTTAAAGCCCATCGGAACCTTTGGTTTATTGGGCGTGGTTAATCTGTCTTCGGAATCTGATGCCTGTGTCCTAAAAATGTTGTCATAAATTTCTGGTGGATGAGAATTTTAGATCTTGATTGGATGTAGTGTATCATATCTGTTTTATTGGGAGTTTATCCTTATGCGTTTCAGGAGGGGGCACTAAAATTGAAAACACATTTTAGATGGTTTAACTAGGCTAGTCAATATTTTCAACTGCTAGATTCAAGATTCTTGTTTTTTTTTTTAATCTCATAGGAAACTTTATGAATGAATTTCGCTTTTATTTGGCCTACAAACGTGGCCTCATGCAGCATTGCTACAAGCTATTGACCGGGACTGAACAGTTTACATTGCCCATTTTTAGGCTACAATAACCTGACAAGCTTGGGCTTGTACCAAAGCTTTTGTGATGGGAAAGGATTGGCTTCCTAAACAGCCATAAAAGATTTTAAACTCTGTCATCCGCAAAGGGTCAGGCTTGAGTTCAATCCTTTTCATGATTTCGATGGGTGAATTGGCTAGAACTTGTTGCTTATGTGGCTTTTCATGACCCAAAAAAATTGAAGTCCAAATCCCTTATTCACTGGTACATTTGCCAAATTTTTAATTTAAAAAAAAAAAACTCCAGAATCCCCTTCTCACTTGGAGTTTCCGTCCTATATGCTGGTTTTGTTGTTTTTCTTTTTTTACAGGTAAAAATATGCTACATTTATACCAGTACTCTTTGAGAATAATATGAAATTAATTATGGGATTCATGTTTGTCTTGGAATTTACCAGTGCACTATTTAATTATATAGATACTTTACTTACCAGATTTTCTCCTTTATATCCAAAAGTAATTTGCACATTATACAGTTACAAGACACCAAGGATTTATTATATATATTAGAGTTCCCTCTACATTTTCATAATCCTCTTCTACATTTTCATAATCCTGGGAAATGAAGTGAATTATTTAGTCACTAATACTACTTGATTATGAAAATAAATAGTCTCATTTAGAGAGAATGTGATGCAGAAGACGTCAGATATATGCTACCGACTACTATTTAAAGTATCACATAGCCATTATTGTAATTAGATACAAATATTGCTTATTTGAAAAGAAAAACAGAAAGATTTAACATGCAGAGTGGTTTTCCATATTTACAACCATCTAACCGTCAATAACATTATTTCCAGAGAATTATTGTTACTGCGTTAAGCAACACAACACATTCTTAACATGTGAAATGTTGCTCAATGTGGATTTTGAATAATATGTCGCTCAATGTGGATTTTGAATATATTATTGATGTATCTAATAAAGCTCATTCCCTCAGCTAGCATATTACAGAGATGTATTCCGAAAGAAACATCTTGCCTTGCTCTTCTGTAGAACGATTGTTTCATCCCTTCGTATTTATTTTCGTTTATGTTTCCATTACTGGAACCATGAGAAAGAGAATTTTGTGGTGACTGATACATTTTAAGTTGATTTGAACCCAATATTTCTCTATTGGTGAGACTTCATTTCCACAGCCATTGCCAATTGAGCTACCCCACGTTGACATTAATTTACAGTGACCAGTTTTGGCGACCTTATCAATCGTTCTGAGTCTGATGCAACAGGGAGAGGTATTTAGATTTGTAAATTGAATTTGGATTAACGAATGTTTCAAATCACAATGTGAGGTTGATCAGTATGGGCAGATTTCTCGACATTATTGTCGAAAGGAACAATGGAATTTGCAGGAACAGGCATAGTATTGTAATTTAAGGGATTTGAAATGGTGTTGCCTTCGTAGGTGCACTTGCAGGCAGACCATATAATTAATAAAATGATTATTTTCTTTTGGGTTGGGGAGGAATAACCTTCCCAGTCATCCGATCTGGTTCTGGGTTGGGTGGAAGTGTCTCTTCTTTATGGTGTGGAATATTTCTTTGGTTTCTTGATTTCTTAAATTTCCTTAGAAGTAATCATTTAATAGCCATAAGAATCTCAAGATACATTCAATAAATTTGTTTAAATGATTTATTTTGTTAAAAGCAGTCCATTTAATTCTTCTAACATAAGTTATGATTGCTTAAACAGATACTCACAATATTTCACTCTACAACACATAATTTCAATTTATCCTAGCACATAAGGTCATGAATCTATAGACTTAATATTGGTGTGACATATCATTTCAAAAGTCATGGTGACTTTTATTTCAGAATTCAAGTACCTTCTTAAAACAATATTGCCACTAATATTCTTAAGCTTTACTCATTGGAATTTTTATTTTATGTTGAGACAAATTCTCTAAGTTTTAATACTACAAAATTAGTAATTATTGATAATTTGCATAATCAATCACACAGTTTCAAAATGGGTTTATTGCATGCCGAGCAGTAGGGAAACACACATAAAACAGTAGATTGAAATGAATCAAGAATCTTCAAAACTTTCTTGAATAAATTTGGCATGGTTAATACATATCTGGTTAAAAATTCATTGCAACAATAATCTAAGTATTTTGGCTCTTATTTTATGCTTCTTCAGTGATGAATCTTGATATTGAGTGACTGATTACAGTGTCTGGCTATCATTGCATGCATATGCGGGTGACTTGATGTCACTATTAGAAATCTGATATTTTTAGAGGTCAGATATAGGTCTGATCTTGACATTACCATGATATATTACCTTTGCTTTTGGTACTAAGCTTGAATCTAAATCATTAGTACTCCTTATCTTGCATTTAGTGATCATTTGAAAAGTGAATTAGTGGATTGATTGGATCATCTAGTGACTCACATCACATTGCAGTTTTTCTTTAATTAGCAATCCAATTTGGTATCTAAGGACCGATATATTCTTGGCAATAAGCTACAACAATCAGATTCTTCACAACAGAATAATGTTGGTATAACTTAAGGTTTGGTGCATTCATTAGTTCCTCATTGGTTTTCTCATGCATCATTATAGACAACAAACTTTGGTTCTCTGTTCGCATTAGAATCTCATGGTAAAACCACTATCTCATTTTCTTGAGTTGATTGTCCTCTTATCATTTTCTAAATATAAAAAGTGCTATAATCAACTACAACGGTTCAACCATATAACAAAGCGAAAATATAAATGAGTCACATAATTAAAGATATAGTTTATTATGACTCATTGAGTCATTGGAAAAATATAATCTTGTAATCTTGGATGGTGATAATCTACCCATAATTGACGATGTATAATTCTCTGAAAGGTTGCACTATTGAAATGGTATATCAGCATGTCTTTTTTGTAACAAATCTTTAATGCTGGTGTAACTACTCACCACTGGTTCATTTTACTACACAGTTTACATAGCACTTGAAGTATTTGGATAATTGAAGTTGAAATTTGTTACCAATTAAAGTGCTCTAAAATAGTGAAATCTGCTCCAATTCACAATGGATAAACTCTGATATCTTATTACCTTTAGTTGATCGTTGTTCACTTGCATCTATTCAATCTGATCTAAAAACATAGAGATAACATTCCTTGAATGTGATCATACTATTCACTAATTATTTGGGTTGGATTGATGTTCTCATTGTCCTTTAGCAATAACAGTTGCTTGGCATTTCTCTGGTCTATTATTGTTACTACTCATATCATTTGTATATTAAACATCATCAAGCTATAGGATGGTATATGTCAGTCTTAGTGGCAAATCGTACAGACTTCGATTCCAATTAGATGTTGAGTATAATGTTACATGAGGTTCGTGATTCAAGGTTAATTGCATATAATGGTTAAAATTGTCTAAAGAAAAATGGAAAGGAGAACTGATTATTGAAAAGTACTTGACAACTTGATGAAAACATATTGACAATGTTTCATGCTATCATGATAGGAAGATAATGATGTACATATGGTTCTTATAGTGATAAGGCATCTATACGATAATAGCGATATGCATAGGTATTATGGCGTTATGTCAAGGTATATTGACATTTTCATTTACTACCTGATGATAGGTATTTAATGTTCAATACTCATGATGGATATGATATGCATAACGTGGCATAGGAATTATGATGTTATAATATGAGGATTACTGACATGTGGTTCATTTATGTGAACTCATGACATGTCTTGATATAATTATGTGATGGTATAATTGAAGCATGCGATAGTTCTGCACAAATCTATGACATGCGTGAGCATGCAGTTCCTTATTAACAAGATGAACGTCTCATGATGACATGCAAGAGTTGGCATGTGGATTATTTCCTATGATACTATGATGGTATGGTTAATGCATTGGATGCATGTTGAGATGTGATGATTCACAGGACTCCACAAATGGGCCGAGAGGGCTGGTTTATTTGATGATCTTGTGTGAGCCCATACGCATGAGGGAGAATAAGTAACACCATATGGGCTGGGGACAAAACTCAATCAACGCTACATATGCCAGTGGTTCCTTTGTCTTGTGTATAGCTCTTGAAGAGCTATAGGACCATCTTGAGGAGGCCAAGTGCCTGATGTTCCAGGCTAGGTGCCTGTTATTGTATTGGGATGCCGAAGTCTGGAAGGGATGTAAAGGACTTCGATGCCTAGGGCTGTGCGCCTTAGTAGTTGTGGAGGGAGTGGGCCATCCTGCGAGATGCCCGGGGTCATTGAGTACTAGACCGGATGCCTGCCTTGGGGCAGAAGAGGTCTTAGTCAAGTGCAAGCCTTGGGGCCAGCCTTGGACTAGGATACAGACCGGGTCAGGCTAAGCCTGGTGTCGAAAGTGGGAAAAATGACAAAGATTCCTTGAGATTTCCCGGGGTGTTGCAGACTTTCGATGCCTGCTGGTTATACTAGTTCAGCAGAGGGTGTTGGCAACATGAAGTAAATGAAATAATAAATAATAAAAATAATACATAATAACTTCGGGATGAAGTTCCTTAAAGTGGGAGAGTATGTAATATCCCTCCCTTTAATAATAAATAATAAATAATAATAAATATAAATAATAAATATAAATGATACAAATAAATAATAATAATAAAATATAAAATAATAAATAATAAATCACTTAATTAATAAAAATAATAATATAAATCTAATGATATTTAAAAATTTACAAAAAATAATAAAAATAATAAAAATAGTAATAACTATACTAAAGCTTCTAAATAAGAATAAATAGAAATAAAACAAAGAAAACAATAAAAGAATCAGTAAAGCTATCAAAAAGAAGAAAATAAAACAAGAAAGCTAAAAATCAAAAGAAAAGTAAAGAAATAAAACAAGAAAGCTAAAAATCAAGTTGCATGTAGACACATGGAGTGTGTGCATGTGGTTCCCCTTCCAATGTTCTATTTAATAGATGGTGAGGAAGATGAGAGGCATTCTTGCATTCCATCTTTCCAAGATTCTATCTTTCATTCTCTTGGGAGAATGGTGTTCTAAGACTTAGGAGCACTGGCAGTAGTCATTGATTGAGGGCTCAGGGTGGCCAGTTGTAGTAGAATCCTGCACAATTGAGCCTACGGTTGGGAGGAGAGTCATCCCCAAAATCTTGTGATAATTTTGGTAGACTGCAATTACAGGTAAAATAGGTGAGCTCGTTTGTAAGTATTTGTTTTTTCATTAAGACATTAGTTTTAGTTTTACGTTGTACTGTTACAGTTTTGTTGCAGCTCACAGAAGACCATAAAGGCAATTCCACAGAGATGTGGGAGTCTGATGCAGGAGCATCTAACCCCCCCTTAATTAAAGGAGGAAGCCAAGTGAAGAAGGAGGACAACATGGATCATTGAGCAAAACAAGGGACATTTCTATTAAAACAGAGCTTAAATGATGGAATGGATAAGTCTCTTAAAGACTTTATTAAATATAATACTGCCACATATGTATGCATGTAGAGAGAATCCAGGGAGTTGTTGATTTTTTCATGGAGAGGATTGATCGGATCCTTCCAGTGATCTTGGTGAAGTATATGTTGGAGCCTGCTATGAGGATTGGAGTCTTCATCTAGGGTCAGAGCCGTGAAGATATTATAAGTTTTATTCTACAAACTGATTGATGTAAAACTGAATTGGAAAGCTTGTTATTTTTGTTAATATAAATTATTCTATTGTTCTGCATTTTATTTTTATTATTTATTACATGTTTCTAACTAGCATAAAATAACAATTCTAAGATAAATAATGATTCATCCCCCTATCTCACTATTTCTAGTAGTTGTTATCAGACTTGGTACTCTCAGTCATAGCCTAACAACTGGAAGGTAGATCTTTGGAACAAAAATGGAAAATTCAAGGAAGAGAGGCTTCAAAATTTTTGAAGGTGTTTCCTTAATTAATAAATTAGAGAAAAATTAGGATGACAAAGCTCCCTTATTCAATGGAGCAAACTATGAGGTGTGGAGATGAAAAATGGAAATTTTTTTATGGCTTAAGTATTTGAGGTATGGAATTGAGTGAGTATCAAAAGCTCAAAAGATTTTAATACAAAACTGATTGAAATAATCTTGAGTGACCTACCAAATCCAATAAAGGTGAAAGTGTATAAATGTTCATGAACAAAGAGATTTGGGAAAACATTCAAGATCTTAACTCAAAAATATTGTTGGTCATAACCCTAGATCAAGAGGATGATAACAAAGAGCTCAAAGATAATATAGAACCAAAGAAGACAGTTGAAATCAATGATTAAGGAACCATTTTCATAAAGGAAGATGATTATTAATACAACTTAGAAGTAGAAATCAAAATAGACCTCAAGAGAAAGATTGTAGCTTCCTTAGAAGAGATAAGAAGTTTGAAAAAGGAAAACGAGGAACTCAAAAAGCAAGTAAAAAATGTTGATCGTGATGTTGACAAGAAAAAGGATGAAGTTGTCATTTTAAGGAATCAAGTACAAGAAAGAGGTAAATATCTCGACAATCTTAAGAAATAATTGCATCAAAATGAGAAGAGGCACAATGAAGAAGTCATTTCTATGACAACTCAACTAGAAGAAGGATAGAAAAAGGAAGGGATTTTGACAAGTCGTCTCAACCAAAGATCTGATGAATTGAGCCAATTTAAAGTAGAATTTGGTCAATATACAGGAGAGTTCACCTCCCTAAAATCTCAGCTAAACGAATCATAGAAATAGATACAAAGAGCTAAAGAGAAGAGTTTAAAAGAAGAATTGGTCATCCTAAAAGGATAAGTTAAGGAAGTAGAGAAAGAAAACAAAATCATGGCATGCCATTTAAAATAAAAATATGAGGATTCAAACATATTTGTATCATATTTTATCTCTATTAAAGTCAAAGCATGTGAATAAAAGATCCCCAGTTGAAAAAAAAAATTCTTGGATATGCGGGCGATTCTTCTAGCAAAAGTGATGCAAGCCCTAAAGCATCAAAGTTGAAGTATATGAAGAAGCTTGAAAATTGTGCTAGTACCCTCAGATCTAGCAAAAGAAAGGAGAGGTGTCAAAATAATATTGGAAGGACCTATGCTCCAAGAAGATATGTTGATCTTGAAGGTAGAAATAAATACCCTCAAAGAACCTTAAGGCAAAACAACCTCAAAATCACATCAAGGAAATCCTCATTTTGTAGGTATCATACTATATTTTTGGATCATTTTTATTATTGTACAAAATTTTGACACATGGTAAAGGATTACAGGGCATACGAAAAAGACATTTATGAGGAATCCAATCAGTTCTCTAGAAGTAAAATTGTAGGAAGATGCTTGAAGATGTTAAGCAACAGAAGTTATGATCCCTTATTAATGTACAAAATTGAATGTTCAAATGCCATTATCTTGGGCATATAACTTAAGAGTGTAACCTGAATTTGGTTCCTAGACAATCTAGAGTGTCATTAACAATGAACGGAAAAGGAGTCACATGGGTTTGGAGAAGGAAGTAGTTTGGACCAAAAAAACAACATGTTGAATGTGCCTTAAATGTTTAAGGCATCAATCCTCATTTTTTTATCAAATGTGGGCATCATGGGCACAAACTATGTTCCACAAAGGTTCTTCCTATTATGAATAAGATCATGCATATTTTCTAGTGGCGCATAGGTGAAAGTATTGTTTCTTAAAACATTGTCTCTCACAACCAACATGATGATAGGGGGAGAGACATACTTATCATGGGAAATTTCCCTTGATGGAGCAAGGGGAAACTATGACAAGTAAAGTAGAATGATGACATCATGAGTTAATATGACAAGAAGCATGGAGATAGGGGGATCACTTGATCGGACAATATTGTCATGAAAAACACCGCATTTTCTATTGATGTTGAACGGGGAGAGAATACTAAAAGGGGGAGAGTATTGCCATTAATGAAAAAGGGGGAGATTGTTGGATATGGTTGTGATTTTTTTCAATATGATTCCCGACATTGTTGCTAGCCCCAGACGATGGAAAGCTATAGATGTTTGATGAGATGTTTGATGATTTTATGATGCCCTAGCCTTTTTGTATCATACCCCAAGCCCATGTATGAATGAGGCCCTAAAATACAAATGTAAATAAATCCTTATCCCTAGATGGTTATACATGGATAAAACCCTAAGTGTCAAAATATAAGCTTTCATTGTTCATGTCACATATGCCAAAATCCCTATATGCATGAAACATTATGTTTTTTTAAGCTTGAAAAGACTGCTAAACAAATGATCAATTGCAGAAAACAGAGATGCAAAAAGGAAAGCTAATTGAAGAGCTAAATATTGCGAAAGAAGAACAACTATGCTTTTGCTTGCCAACAGAAAGTATACAACCACACTTCTCATAAATAAATCTTACTAAAAAACAAGGAAATACTTCTAAACTAAGTACGGGAAAGGAAATGCATAATAACAATATAAAAAGGAGAGAGACTAGAGTGCTTAGGTTAGGAATTAACCTAAGGAGCTCAGGCCTCTAAAACACACTTAAACTAAAGATTGATAAATTCTTTTCATTGATATCAAACATTTCTCAAGTACATGATGAGAAACTGGAAATGACAAGTACAAGCTCCTAGCACTAGTGGTGTCTATCCTTCTCCAAAAATTTGAATCCTTTTGAGCCCTCGGGATTATTTTATCATACAAAAAATTTTGATGGGAAAACCTCCTAGGAAGGAGGTATAATTCTCTCCAAACTCCCTATGAAGGTGGATCTAGATCCCTAAGATCCTCAGAAGGATTGAGTGCATAAATTTTCTACTAGATCCTTGAGTTGTAGGAGAGTAAACATAGGGAGTAGACCAAGTAGCAGGTGAGTAAATGCAGGGGATAATCCTTCTACATTCCCTTAAGTTGGTTCCTAACGTATCCCTACACATTATATTTTGTTTTCTCTGCACATTCCACTACGTTAGGCTATAGGATATGCCAATATTTTTTTCCCTACTTAATGTTCACATTATAACTCAAAACATGTCATAAAATGCAGAGAGATAGGTAAAAGTATGCTAAATTATGGCCAGATGGGCCTTATTGTATATCTATTAGGAGGCCCATCACCAGAGAGAGTGCTTCTACCCACTGATTATTAAGATAACTCAGAATTAGAAATTAAAATAGACCTCAAGACAAAGGTTGTAGCTTCCTTAGAAGAGATAAGAAGTTTGAAAAAGGAAAATGAGGAACTCAAAAAGAAAGTAAAAAATGTTGATCATGATGTTGACAAGAAAAAGGAGCAAGCTATCATTTTAAGGAATCAAGTACAAGAAGGAGGTAAATATCTCGACAATCTTAAGAAAGAATTGCATCAAAATGAGGAGACACAATGAAGAGGTCATTTCTTAAACAACTGAACTAGAAGAAGCATATAAAAAGGAAGGGATTTTGACAAGTCGTCTCACCCAAAGATCTAATGACTTTAGCCAATTGAAAGTAGAATTTGGTCAATATAAAGGAGAGTTCACCTCGCTAAAATCTCAGTTAAAGGAATCAAAGAAATAGATACAAAGAGCTAAAGAGAAGAAGTTAAAGTAATATTTGGTCATCGTAAAAGGATAAGTTAAGGAAGAAGTGAAAGAAAACAAAATCATGGCATTCCATTTAAAGGAAAAAGATGAGGATTTAAACATATTTTAAGCATATTTTATCTCTCTTAAAGTCAAATCATGTGAAGCGATAAGGATGAAAGAAGAATTGGAAAGTCAACTGGCTGAGAAATATGAAGACTATGAAAATATGGAAGAAGCAATTTCTTTTATAAGGAAAGGAGTTGATCGAATTATCAAAAACTTGAGGATTTTTCAAGCCTTGGATGGGATCATAAGTCATCAAAGATCCCCAGTTGAAAAACATGTTCTTGGATATGTGAGAGATTCTTCTAGAAAAAGTGATACAAGCCCTAAAGCATCAAAGATGAAGATCTAGATAAATAAAGGAGAGGAGTCAAAATGACATTGGAAGGACCTACACTCCAAGAATATATGTTGATCTTGAAGGTAGAAATAAATATCCTCAAAGAACCTTAATGAAAAACAACCTCAAAATCACATCAAGGAAATCCTTAATATGTAGGTATCATACTATATTTTTGGGTCATTGTTACTGTTGTACAAAATTTTGACACATGGTAAAGGATTACAGGGCATCAAAAAATACATTTATGAGGAATCCAATCATTTCCCTAGAAGTAAAATTGTAGGAAGACACTCGAAGATGTTCATTAATAGAATTTATGATCCCTTATTAATGTACAAAGATGAATGTTCAAGTGCCATAATCTTGGACATATAACTTAAGAGTGTAACCTCAATTTGGTTCCTAGACAATCTAGAGAGTCTTTAACAATGAATGCAAAAGGAGTCACATGGGTTTGGAGAAGGAAGTAGGTTGGACTAGAAAAAAAACATGTTGAATGTGGCTTAAATGTTTAAGGCATCAATCCTTGCTTTTGATCAAATTTGGGCATCATGGGCACAAAATATGTTCCACCAAGATTCTTCCTGTTAAGAATAAGATCATGCATATTGTGGAGTGGAGCATAGGTGAAAGTATTGTTTCTTAAAACATTGTCTCTCACAACCAACATGATGATAGCGGGAGAAACATAATTATCATGGGAAATTTCCCTTGATGAAGAAAGGGGAAACTATGACAAGTAAAGTAGAATGATGACATCATGAGTTAATATGACAAGGAGAAGATATTGTCAGGAAAAACACCCCATTTTCCATTAATGTCGAATGGAAAGATAATACTAAAAGGGGGAGAGTATTGCCATTGAGATTGTTGGATAAGGTTGTGATTTTTTTCAATATGATGTACAACATTGTTGCTAGCCCTAGACGCTGTCAAGCTATAGATGTTTCATGAGATGCTTGATGATTTTATGATTCCCTAGCCTTGTTGGATCATACCCCAATCCCATGAATGAATGAGGCCCTAAAATACAAATGTAAATAAATCCCTATCCTTAGATGGTTATGCATGGATAAAACCATAAGTGTCAAAATATAACCTTGCATTGTTCATGTCACATATGCCAAAATCCCTAGATGCCTGAAACATTATGTGTTTTTATGCTTGAAAATACTGCTAAAAAAATTATGATGTAGCTTATTGAAGACATCTTGTAGGAAATATTTGTTGAAGACGCTTGTAGAAGTAGACCATGGATTCATTCTTGGATACATCATTGAACTTGTAATGCATGACGCAAGCCCTCTTGGAGTAACATTGGAGAAGGCTAACTAGGTATCATGAAAAGTCTTGGATACACCTAATATCATTACTAAAGTTTAATTTGATGAACTAAGTATTTTTAAGACTATTTTAGGTCATTGTTGAAGGCTATCTTGGGGGTATTATCAAGACTTGTTGCATAATATATTGGAATCCATGAAGCATAAATAAACCGCTTTGAATAATTCAAGTAGAGGGATGGATCCCTAGAAATTATAGCCTCATAAAGACAAGTTTGGATCCTTGTGGAATATAGGGTTGTAACCCTAGAGGATTAGAGTCCTCACACAATGTTGGAGCCTTGTGGAAAGCTAGCTTGGAGATTGAATTATTGGAGAGGATTGGAATCCTCAAGAAGTCCAAGTTGCATCTTGGTGAAGTATAGGTTGGAGCCTACTATGAGGATTGGATTCTTAATTTATGGTCAGAACCCTGAAGTTATTATAAGTTTTATTCTACAAGTTGATTGGTGTAAAAGAGAATTGGAATGCTCATTATTTTTTATAATATAAATTATTCTGTTGTTGTGATTTTTTGTTATTTTTTATTACATGTTCTTAACTACTATAAAATTACAATTGTAAAATAAATAATGATTCATCCCCCACTCTCACTATTTCCAATAATTTTTATCAAAGTTGTTACTTTCATTCATAGCCTAACAACTAGAAGGTAGATCTTTGGAACAAAAATGGAAAATTCAAGGAAGAGAGATTCCAATGGAGGAAACTATGAGGCATGGAAATGAAAAATGGATTTTTTTTTTTAATGGCTTAAGTATTTGAGGTATGGAATTGATTGATTACTGAAAGCTAGAAAGAGTTTAATACCAAACTGATTGAAATAATCTTGAGTGACCTACCAAATTATATAAAGGTAAAAGTGTATAAATGTTCATCAGCAAAGATATTTGGGAAAACATTCAAGATCTTCAATCAAAAATATTTTTGGTCATAACCCTAGATCAAGAGGATATTAACAAAGAGCTCAAAGATATTATAGAACCAGAGAAGATAATTGAAATCAATGATTAAGGCACCATTTTCATAAAGGAAGATGATTATTAAGACAACTTAGAAGTAGAAATTAAAATAGACCTCAAGACAAAGATTGTAGCTTCCTTAGAAGAGATAAGAAGTTTGAAAAAGGAAAATGAGAAACTCAAAAAGCAAGTAAAAAATGTTGATCATGTTGTTCACAAGGAAAAGGGTGAAGTTGTCATTTTAAGGAATCAAGTACAAGAAAGAGGAAAATATCTCGACAATATTAAGAGAGAATTTCATCAAAATGAGGAGACACAATGAAGAGGTCACTTCTTTAAAAACTCAACTAGAAGAAGCATAGAAAAGGGAAGGGATTTTAACAAGTCGTCTCACTCATAGATTTGATGACTTCAGCCAATTGAAAGTAGAATTTGGTCAATATAAAGAAGAGTTCACCTCCCTAAAATCTAATTTAAAGGAATCAAAGAAATAGATACAAAGAGCTAAAGAGAAGAATTTAAAGGAAGAATTGGTCATCCTAAAAGGATAAGTTAAGGTCGAAGAGAAAGAAAACAAAACCATGGCATGCCATTTAAAAGAAAAAGATGAGGATTCAAACATATTCGAAGGATATTTTATCTCTCTTAAAGTAAAAGCATGTGAAGCAATAAGGACGAAAGAATAATTGGAAAGTCAATTGGCCGAGAAATATGAAGACTATGAAAATATGGAAGAAGAGATTTCTTTTATAAGGAAAGAAGTTGATCAAATTAACAAGAACTTGAAGAGTTTTCAAGCCTTGGATGGCATCATACGTCATCAAAGGTCTCCAGTTGAAAAACATGCTCTTGGATATGTGAGAGATTCTTCTAGCAAAAGTGATGCAAGCCCTAAAGCATCGAAGATGAAGTATATGAAGAAGCTTGAAAATTGTGCTAGTACCCTCAAATCTAGAAAAATAAAGGAGAGGAGTCGCAATAACATTTGAAGGACCTACTCTCCAAGAAGATATGTTGATCTTGAAGGTAGAAATAAATATCCTCAAAGAACGTTAAGGAAAAACAACCTCAAAATCACATCAAGGAAATCCTCATTCTTTAGGTATCATACTATATTTTTGGGTCATTGTTACTATTGTACAAAATTTTGACACATGATAAAGGATTACATAGCATAAAAAAAAGAAATTTATGAGGAATCCAATTAGTTCCCTACAAGTAAAATTGCAGGAAGATACTTGAAGATGTTCATCAATAGAAGTTATGATCCCTTATTAATGTACAAAAATGAATGTTCAAATGCCATAATCTTGGACATATAACTTAAGAGTGTAACCTCAATTTGGTTCCTAGGCAAGCTAGAGAGTCATTCACAATGAATGCAAAAGGAGTCACATGGGTTTGGAGAAGGAAGCCCATTGGACCAGAAAAACAACATGTTGAATGTGCCTTAAATGTTAGGGCATCAACCCTTATTTTTGATAAAATTTGGGCATAATGGGCACAAAATATGTTCCACCAAGATTATTCCTATCATGAATAATATCATGTGTATTATCAAGTGGAGCATAGGTGAAAGTATTGTTTCTTAAAACATTGTCTCTCACAACCAAAATGATGATAGGGGGAGAAACATAATAATTATCATGGGAAATTTCCCTTGATGAAGAAAGGGGAAACTATGACAAGTAAAGTAGAATGATGACATTGTGAGATAATATGACAAGGAGAAACATGGTGATAGGGGTATTAGTTGATGGGAAAATATTGTCAGGAAAAACACTCCATTTTCCATTAATGTCGAACGGAGAGAGAATGCTAAAAGGGGGAGAGTATTGCCATTATTGAAAAGGGGGGAGATTGTTGGATAAAGTTGTGATTTTTTTTCAATATGATGTCCAACATTGTTACTAGCCCTAGACGATGTCAAGCTATAGATGTTTGATGATATTCTTGATGATTTTAGGATTCCCTAGCCTTGTTGGATCATACCCCAAGCCTATGTATGAATGAGGCCATAAAATAAAAATGTAAATAAATCCCTACCCCTAGATGGTTATGCATGGATAAAACCCTAAGTGTCAAAACATAACCTTGAATTTTTCATGTCACATATGCCAAAATCCCTAGATGCATGAAACATTATGTTTTTTTATGCATGAAAAGACTGCTAAACAAGTTATCGATTGCAAAAGAAGAACACCTATGTTTTTCTTGCCAACACAAAGTATACAACCCACTTTTCACAAGAGAGATGATTGATATACCTAAAAAAGTGAATTTTACTATATAGATCCTACTAAAAGACAAGGAAATACTTCTAAACTAAGTACAGGAAAGGAAATGCATAATAATAATATAAAAAGGAGAGAGACCAAAGTGATTAGGTAGGGAATTTACCCAAGGAGCTCAGACCTCTAAAACACACTCAGACTGAAGATTGATAAATTATTTTCATTGATATCAAACGGTGCTCAAGTACATCATGATAAATTTGCAATGACAAGTACAAGCTCCTAATTCTAGCGATCTCTATCCTTTGCCAAAAATTTGAATCCTTTTGAGGCCTTGGGCTTCTTTTATCATACAACAAATTTTGATGGGAAAACCTCCTAGGAAGGAGGTCTACTTCCCTCCAAATTCCTTATAAAGGTGGATCTAGATCCCTAAGATCCTCATAACCATTGAGTGCATAAACTTTCTAATAGATCCTTGAGTTGTAGGAGAGTAAACATAGGGAGTAGACTGAGTAGCAGGTGAGTAAATGCAGGGATGGTCCTCCTACATTCCCTCAAGTTGGTTCCCAACATATCCCTGCAGATTAAATTCTCTTTTCCCTACACATTCCACTACATTAGGCTATAGGATATGCCAATATTATTTTCGCTACCTAATGAACACATTATAACTCAAAACATGTCATAAAATGCAGAGATATAGGTAAAAGTATGCTAAAATATAACCAGATGGGCCTTGTTGTGTATCTATTAGGACGGCCATCACTCATGAGAGTGCTTCTACCCACTGATTGTGTTAGGCCCTTATAATACTAGTGTATTCCCTTATTATTATTGTCATTGTAGACCCTTATTGTTATTATTGTGCCCATGTTGTCCCCATATTGTTCTTATTGTGCTCCATAGAAACCCACTATTGTTATTATTGTGCTCCATAGAAACACACTATTGTTATTGTTGTGCCCTTACATTATTGTTGTTATGTCGGCCTTGACTATATTGGGACCCCTTAGACTCCTATATATAAAAAGGAGGTCTTGTCATTTGTATCATACAAGAATTGTTCATTTATGTAATGTAAAGGAGGTTTCCCCCTTGAATAGGCTAATTTTGAAGGCATTGCTCTATCTTTTCTTCTGTTTTGTGAACTGGTTGAATAACAATTGGTATGAGAGGTTTGGATTATAGGGTTTCGCTGCTTCAAACATGTCAACGTGGATTTTTCACTATAACAATTTTTATACAACGTTTAATAAGCTAGAATTAAAACCCATTTGAGATGAAATTGTGTTGAATCTTAGGTAGGAATTTCAGATGTTTTGTCGCTATATTTTATGAGATATGATCCAAGGAAGTTAGGGTGTTTGCAAGCTCCCAAATTATATTGAAATTTCATAAAATGGTACATAAAGAGTACGGACTATAGTTTCCTATGTATCATTTTTAGGTCTGAAGGTTGAAACAGTGACATGTGGCACTTCATCGAAGTTTGCTCTACTGAACTAGTCTATAATTAGGTCATCGTGGGAGATTTGGAATAACTCTTTCTTGGAGAATCAACTATTGATCAT
>APFE030545044.1:6474-33719 GCA_000404065.3 Pinus taeda | reverse complement strand
TATTTAGAAAAAAATTGGCAAGGATTTTTATAAATCCAAGTTATAATTGTTAAACTTCGTGTCTTACTCGTTTTTTATGGCACTGAATCCATTTCCACCGTAGATTTGCGTAAATTCCGACCACTTCTAACCTTCCAAAAAATTCCTCCACAATACAATAAACAATCATAAACAAATAACTAATATTCAAACCATTTACACCATGATTTATTTGGAAAATTCTAAACAAATAACTAATATTCAAACCATTTACACTATGATTTATTTGGAAAATTCTAATAGGGGAAAAACTAACTAACAATAAATTTATTAAAGCCCATGACCGTCTGATCCTCTACCTCCCTCATTTGGAGCAGCCCTTGATTCCCTTACAACCAGGGCTGGAGAAAGGAGGTTCGATGGCAGTTTTCCACTGCCCGCCACTGCCGGTTGCGGCTTCTTCGAAGCCACCACTGCCGCTTTGTCTCTCGTAGCAATGATGGTGTCCAACAATGCCAACAAGTCTCCATTATCATCATTTCCAAGCAGGTCAATGGGGTTCTGCGTGGCCATCGCGCCTGCAAATTATACTTGACAGGCTTACAATCCTATTGGAAAAACCTTAAAAAAAAAAACTTTTACAGGCTATAAATCTGCCGCCCTTGAAGCTTCACCGAGGATGGCTTTAGGCCAGAAATTACAATTACTTACGGTGTCATTGAGGGATGTTGATCCCAAGCAAAATTCTGGTTGCCATGAGAGCCCGTTCGACTCTTTTTTATCAATTGCATCAATTTTTTTATTTTTTAATCATTTCCCCTAATTCAGGATTAGGGCAAGAGGACCAGATCTCGCCGGATCTCATTTCCAGAGAGCACGAGATTGATGAACATTGCACAATATTTTTAAGAGGATGCACACAAACCCCAATTATCGGGACAACTCAGAAAACAATTTCAATAACGGAATTTAACATTTATACCATTGTTTCTCCTTCAATTTCACAAGTTCTATTTTTCTGAAGAGTATTTATGCATAGGCTAAGACAACTATTTCCTGGTGCTCCCAGCCCTAATTTCTCCCATACCGTCAACGTTCTGAAATAACTTGCCAAGGCAGCCGTGTCCTCTGTGGGCACTTCAACCTTCCCATGAGCAGACAGTTCAAGACAATTCCAAAATAACAGACTCTACGCTCACCTCAACCATCTTCGTTGCAACATGAGCACAAACTTCTCATTATCCTCCACTTGAACCTTTTCTTTTCTCGGGTACTTGGGTTACTTTTTACCGTGGCTCCAGGGATTTTGTCACAAATCCCTTTTCGCTTTGGGCTCCAGAAAACAATGAATGGGATCTCACCAATCCCATGCACTCACGAAACCATTGCTCAACGGGCCCTACTGGTTTGTGCACCGAGCCATAGCTTCAACCAGCTTTATTAGTTTGCGTTTGCGTGAGGAAGTTCATTTATGGGGACAGTCTATCTATAGGAATAATTCCATGAGAAGGAATAGCCAAATACTTTTATGATTTTCATACCACACTCTGATACTACTGAGGGATAGCCAAATACTTTTATGATTTTCATACCACACTCTGATACTACTGGTTAAGTTTAAGAGAAATAAATACAACAAACAAGTATTCAAACCACATGCATTATGATACATTATGATTTATTTAAAAATTTTAATTGGGGAAAAACCAACCAACAATAAATTTATTGTTGTTTTTGGCTAAAACACAGATAAGCCAGCCCACACCCTGAACTTTCACGGTTCAACTATTGCTCACTACAATGGAGAATCTTCTACCCTTTTAATGGCTTCAAATTCATGTAATATCATGAGTTTATTACCATAAATCACTAATACCTGGTGCCCAAAATATAACAACGATTCATTATAACTATTAACACAACCTCAACTCCATCACATAATTAAGTTTATCTAGCATTCTTAAACATCTTATTGCTTTATAATCTGAGAAATAGAAGTTACTTACACAACTCATCGATTTTTTTTTTAAGGTTACCTAAAATCTGTTCAGGTTGACAAAACTAATTATTACCCCCATCAAACCGAGAATTGACAAAAAAAAAAAATCTTCTCGACTTTAAAACGTGTTTCTTCTTACATCACTGGAAATGTCGCTTTTTCTCATGTTGTTCTGGGGATGTATGATCATTAGGGGCATATAATATCAGAGGCTAGAGATGGTTATGTTGAACCAACAAATTGTTTGAACCTAAAATTTGTTTATTGTGAAACAACTAATTTGCTATCATATCAAACCCATAATCGATAAAACTCTTAGGCTGGAGATAATAATGTGGAGCCAACACAATATTTGAGCTGGTTGTAACAGGTTGAAGTGATGGCCATAAATCAGTGGGTTTGAGGAATCAATTATGTATAGAGATATTGTTATTCTCTAATAAATAGTATAATATGTGTATACAAATTTTGATTGTCGGTGATTGACTCTGTTCCATGTCTGTCAGGAAGAATGAATGACTTCTGAGTTTTACATGTAGAGTAGGTTTGACAGGTATAGAGGTCTTTCTTCTCGTATAAATACGACTTCAATAGGGAAGACATGTGCAGTTTAATGAAAGCTTAATGAATCCAGAGATGCATTAAATAGAATATGATGCGTTTAGGTGCCTTGTTTACTTATTTACATGCTCCAACTGCATTTCTATTGCAAGCATAGTTGGCAGGCTATTATGCTTCATGTGGTCAAGGCACAGTGTTTTCAAACTCGGACTGAGTTGACCGCTAACTGTATTGACTCGATCAATGTATCGGTTCTGAGTCAAAGTCTGACTCCGCTGGTTTGGTACCAGGATTTGCCTTGGTCGATTCAGTACTAAACCAATTTTATTAGGGTTGATTCAGCGAGTAAAATTTAAATTTTTAGGTGTAGTATAATTTATAGACTAAATAGCTTTTGTCATTAAAATCTAGCCATACAATAAGCAAAATTGTGATTTTTGTTGTTTAAATACATTTTTGAATACATAAATGGATTTAGCACCCTGGAAAGCCCTGGAACACTTGAATTCTATAGATTAAACAATTTAAACTCAAGTTTTTAAAAATTTTGCCGGATTTTAGTTAAAATTAACAAACAAAAAAAGCCCTTAGAAAGGCTATTTTGTCTATAAGTTATACCATGTCGTTTTTTGATAATAAGAAGAACAAAAAATCTAACTCCTAAAAGCTATCAACATCTTGCCTTGGAAGACTCTTATTTTGCCTCACACAAATTGGCCTAAGATGCTAGCAATTATCCGTGATATTAAATTCTTAAAGTAAAAGTTGACATTTTCTAGGAAGGAAATGCTAACTTTTACTTGCATTTTTATCATTATATTAATTGTCTAAGGATGTTTGAGAGTGGTTCCAACCTCATCAAACTTTCTCTGGAGAAAGTAAATTTGCATATCTCATTCAAAATTCAGCACACTTAAACAATTTTTGGGACTTAAGCATTGGTGGAACTGCAACATTTTCTTTGGATTCTTTTTTTTAAGAAGAAAAAAAGCGCAATATTTTATATTGAGTCAATATAAATACTTGATGTTACATATAGTTGGCTCATTGATCAGCTGCCCGTGGGCACAGATTCATCATATACCCATATATAAATCAGCAATAATTGACAGAACATGCAATTATTGCTCCATGGTCCATCTCCATATATACCTCGCCATAAGGATCGGCACGGGAGAGCTCGGCCAAATAATATTAAGTCCTTAAGCCCCCAACCTCCGTGTTGCTTTGGAATAGAAATGGCATCCATCTTGACGAGATGATATTTCCGCTGGTCGGATTTTCCACCCCATATGAAGTTATCCGTTACCTTGTTCATCCGATGGATAATACATGCGGGAAGGTAGAATAAATGAGCCCAATATACAGATATTTGTGACAAGACCGCTTGTGTTAAAATAACTCTGCCAGCGAGTGTGACTTGTGTTCCCAAGCCGAGATCTTTTTATAGTATCTCTCAATTAACCATTGCCAATCATTTGATGTATATCCATTAGCTTTTAGATGGAATCCCAAGTATTTAATACCATCTCTGATCAAACTAGTGCCAATTCCAAGCCTATCAGCAATCCAATTAACCAGAGCCGGATTTGTTCCATTATGATATAGAGTGGATTTCGACTTATTAATAATGAGTCCCGTGGCTTTTTGGAGTTTGACAAGTATGTCGAAAAAGCAATTCCATGTGTCCTGACAGAGCATAGCACATAGAAGCACATCATCCACAAAAAGGTTGTTGGATACGGAAATATTCCTGCAAATCTTGATAGGCCAGCATCTGAGTTCAGTAACCGCCTTGTTAATGTGTATACGGAGAGTGTTCATGGCCAAAATAAATAGAAGGGGTGCAAGAGGGCATCCATGACGAAGGCCTCTTTCAGCGAGGAAAAAAGAGGAAGGAATGCCATTGATAATAATCACGTAGTTGACATTTTCTACACACACCATGATCCATTGGATAGCATCGGGCCGCAGACCAATCTTTTCCAATAAACATCTGATAAAACCCCAGTCTAAACAATCATAAGCCTTTTGTAAATCTATTTTTAAGATGACCGCATCAATGTCCTTTGTAATCATGGAGAACATGCATTCTTGTGTGTTGGCCACAACATCTAGAATATTACGTCCCTTTAGAAAAGCATGTTGATCTTTGGAGAGAAAGGTAGCCAGAGTGCCTTTTATACGCTCAACAATGATTTTAGATATAATCTGGAAGGATATGTTGCATAAGGAGATCGGTCTGTAATCATGGAAAGAATCCGCATCCATCTTTTTTGGTATTAATGCAATTAGAGTGGATGTCGTATATTGGTGTATGCACCTAGTCAATCTAGAATCCTCAATCATCCTAATAAGATCATGTTTGATGATATCAAAGAAGTGGATAAAAAATTCAATAGTCCAGCCATCCGGGCTTGGGCATTTGTCCTTGCTAAAGGCCTTGAGGATTCCATAAAGTTCTTTCTCGGTGATAGGCTGTAACAGGGATTTATTCTTTTCGTTGTCGAACATTTGAGGGAACAGATCAATACCCCAAAGGATGTCCTGAATGGCACAACCCATCCCCCTGCTATATTGTTGCTTGAAGTGATGGACCGCAGCGCAAGTAATATCTTGTTGTGTATAGAAGAAACCTCCCTTACCATCGCTGATCCTCCATATGGCATTCTTCTCACGTCTGGCATTAGCAAATTTATGAAAAAATATAGTGTTCCGGTCCCCTTCTTTGAGCCATAAGGCTCTGTTTTCAAGTCTCCATGTGGATTCCTCATGTTTTAATAGATGGAGTTTACGCCTTGTGAGCTCCCTACTTCGGCATTTTGTGTCGAAGGGGAAAGAATTGGGGT
This sequence comes from Pinus taeda, assembly GCA_000404065.3. Lineage (NCBI taxonomy): Eukaryota > Viridiplantae > Streptophyta > Pinopsida > Pinales > Pinaceae > Pinus > Pinus taeda. Next base: position 28,331 of record APFE030545044.1, on the reverse strand, counting down.
CCATAGATTTAATGATATAGTCCAGCTCCCATTGAATGTTCTGTAGAGACAGCCGATCCTTCTTTCGTTTATCCTTTTGCCATTTTTTAACCAGAGAACGAACAACTGCCATCTTTTCTCTAGAATAGGGGAGAGAAGGATGTGAATCGCATGTCAATGAGTCCTTCCAGGATTTGTAAACGATATTATAAAGATCCGGATCCTCCAGGAAAGTACGGTTGAATTTAAATGGATATCCATTCTTGAAGCCCATAATCTGCCAGTGCAGAAATATGGGGTGATGGTCCGAAATATAAGCATTCCCGATCGAGAAAATTGGCATACCCAATTCACCAATAATGTCAGCATGAATAATAAAACGGTCAATACGCTTGGCAATGTATGCTTGACCAGCCTGACCATTGTTCCATGTGGGCATCGGATCCGTTGGGACAATGTCAACAAAGTTCTTGTTCACAAGTTCAGACTTAATGTGGTCAGCAAGTGGGTCCATCTTCCTGCAGCAACCCCAACATTAATCAGGACTTAAAGTGAAATTTAAGTCACCAGCGATCATCAAAGATTGAATGTCACATAGATCAGATGCAAGAAACCTCTCCCAGAAAAGAATTCTGTGCTTGTACCTTGATGTACCTTGATGTTGATGGTATTTATTGTCAGGCATGGGATTGACACTTAATCAATAGCACCAAGCCCTTTATGTACTTTGATGTGGGTGGTATTTATTGTTGAACTCCCCTGTCATGGCCTTAACAAAAATATATCTTTCACTTAATAAAAAAAATCATTGATTAGGACTTTTAAAATTTCTATCCTATTATAAAACTTAAATTAAAAAGTTTCCTTATGTCCTAAAAAGATCGAAGTATAAAGGCAAACGCAAAGGCTGGAAATAGACAAAAGGTGATAGTAATAATGAAAATCCCAATTAAACAATGGTAGAACATTGATTGTCATTTCTATTTGTCATTTAAATGTTTTTATTTCCCACTTTCCTTTGCCGTCTTCCCCGTTGATGAAGGAAGCAATTTATACATGCCTACACTGATAGTGTGAGCTATATTGGAAACTTGAGAATGTGGTATATTGATGGGCATTAGTCATATTTTTACCATAAATCTTTTGCTCTTTAATGGCAAATTTGATTTTGAACCTTCCCTTCGCAATGTCGGTTTTTCAATTGTCGTCAAAATTGTCTATGAACATAGGAGAGGGAAAGTCACAATATTGGCCCAGCCTTGAGCAAACCAAGGTATTTTGGAAATCCAAAAGCAGAGCTTTATAATAATTTCTTTTCAATCAAGGTCTTGAGCCTGTTTTCAATTTTATCCATTCCTTCATGTGTTTTTTACAAGGATACATGCTTCTTTTAGGTTTTCCGGACAATGAAGGCAGGCAGGTTCTTTCCTGATCCAGCTTAGCAATTTTGAAGGTCTTTAGACAAGAATATTTGTGTTATCTGTCCATATCTTCCATTAAGTCGTCAAGCGTCTTGGATTTTGAACTTTTCCATCACCTCTTTCTACATGGATTTGCTGTTCTAACATTATTTTGAGGGGCGTGGAGTCAAGTCATTATCTTTATCCAAATTTGCATAACTGTGGTTTTCTTGCCATGTGGAGGGCATAGATGTGCTGTGAGAAAACTTACCAGGAAGACTGTCCATGCTATATTATGGCTGTCTTGGAATGTTTTTCTAGAGACGAAAACAGACTGCACATTTGGCAACATCATAGAGGATAAGAATAAACTTGTATGGTTTTATAGTTCTCACATTTGATTGTGAAATTGTAGCATTTCAATGCAATGTTAAAATTGAATGGTGTATGACATCCCATTGTGGACATAGGTGGACCGTCGGGGTGGCCCTTCCGATTGTGACCTCCAAAATCTAAACTCCTGATAGCCTTGCCCCTTAACTGGATGGTAGTGATATGCTCTCATTTGCAAAATGCAAAGATACTCACATATAAGTAAACAAACATGGGGGAAATTACTTAAATATGAGAAGAGATTGTCAGAAATGCACAGATATCTGCTGTACACTCTGTTGTAGTGGATATACATAGAAGTACAAAGCCGGTGTAGAATGACTGCATTTGACAAATTTGCCTAGGGTTGCAATTATAAAATACACATCTTGGGTGAGTCGAAGGCTGAGTTTGAGCCGAGTCATAATTTTTTTCCTCGCCAAATCTGGGTTGATAACTTTGCCTTCAACGACATGGTTTGCTCTTGTGAAGGGTGGGAAGCAGAATTTAAATTAATGTACTCATTAAGGATTTACTTAACGTAGCTTCAATGTCAATTCCACAGGCAGGTCCCCGTCCATCTGTGAACTGTTAAACTGGACCAACTTAATCGCATTGGGGTCTAGGGCTCACGGTTGTTTTCTGCTCAGTAGTTGTCAGGAACTCCTTTTGCATCTTTTATTAATGATGATGCTTAGAAATTCGGTAGGGATTATGTTGGTCTGGTTCCTTTCGGTATCGATCATTTTTGTTTGTCAAGTATCAACCTTTTCTGTTATTTTGTTTGAGGGTGAAAAATCATGAAATAATTCTAGGGGACAAGTAGTAGAACTTAGTTCCAGGGCAGGGGGGATTATGCATTATTGGCCTCAGGATATTACAGTTAAAGCAGATAATTGGGAGGCGATGAAGATCTTGCACAAAGTTTGTCAATAATCCTAATTTGTGTATGATTAATATTACTTATGGTTTTGCTTTTCTTTTATTTTGCACTAGATGACGTCAAAGACTTGGCTATTTCTCTGCCTATAACTACTACAAACAGGATTCTCTATATTCTTTTTCGTGAATTTTGTATTTTGCATATTAGGTAGAATCTGGGCAATACTTTAAATGTAGAGATATTGAATGTTTCTGTCATCCACGGAAACTGATTATTTTTTTCGGTAATCTCTTTTCCATAATCGGTGTGTAGTTCATTTCTTGATCTAATTCTTACGTGGTCTGTGTTGAATCTATTCTTTTAAATCAGTGTTAACAGATATTTCTCCGGATGTTTCTGGATTTTTGCATGTTTTCATAATGCCCATTTTTCTGAATTTTTTTTTCAGTGGTTCAAGTTTATGCTTGCTGATAATTTCTGACACTTTTCCTGATATTTCTGATAAGTTTCTTTCTGAACCCTCTACGATACGTTCCCTGAAATCATATTTACGACATTGCTTTAATTAATGCCTTAGCCATAAGTATGAAGCTTTGTAGGTAGCAAAGAGTTACTTAGATTTCTTAAATAATGGTATTTTCATAGGTGACATTAGCCAGCTCCTTGTTGGGTAAAATCATTTTTATTTCCTTCTTAGAGGGATGTCACTTAAACGCTGGAATGATAGGTGAAATGACAATAACAACCATCAAATATCGAAGTGGTAGTATAGATGAGGTTCTAAGTATGAAGCTTTGTAGGTAGCAAAGAGTTACTTAGATTTCTTAAATAATGGTATTTTCATAGGTGACATTAGCCAGCTCCTTGTTGGGTAAAATCATTTTTATTTCCTTCTTAGAGGGATGTCACTTAAACGCTGGAATGATAGGTGAAATGACAATAACAACCATCAAATATCGAAGTGGTAGTATAGATGAGGTTCTAATTTTATTCCTGATCCGGTTATGGGAACCCTCAAATAGTAATGTTGCATTTTTGTCCGAGAGAATCCTATCAAAGCATTTTAACTATGTTGCACTTGTTTCGGGGGCGGGGACGGGGACGGGGATGGGGACGACTCTCTGGAACGGGGAGAGAGAGAGAGAGAGAGAGAGAGAGAGATTTTAATATTTGCAGTTTTTTCAAATTAGTATGATGCACAATTTTTATATACTAATCAAAATTTCAAACGAATTGAAAAGGGGTTGAGTGATATTTCATTCTTGGTCATAAGACATGAGCTTTAGCGTTATGAAATTTAAGTGTAACAACTTTAAATTTGTGATAAGGTCCATGAACAATATATCGAGGAGAACTGTCTTTATATTAGTTTTTTTCCCTTATATTTCTTGTCAAATGATGACTATGTTAAACATAAAAGGCATTCCCTTTTCAGTAGGAGTAGGTGTTGTAAACTTTTATGGCTGTGTTGAAAACCACTAAAAAATAATTTGGTTGTCTAATGATATTAAATTCATATCTCATATTAAGAAGGGAATTGAACAGGAATTTAAACATTTAGTACTCAATTCAATTGACAACTATATGATTGTTTTTACAATGCTTGGGGTTGGGATGATGGAAACAGTGAACTTGAATACCCATATACAATATGTAAAAGTTGAGGTGATCCTAAGAAAGAACAAGAAAAATAACCACAAAGATCATCCTTTTAAAACGTTGTATTTTCTGTTTTCTTGATATGGAGAGTGCTTTTTCTAATTTTACTATTGAAAATCCAATATCTAAATAACTAGAAATCCAGAATGAAACTTATCATACAAAACTCATGTTTTTCCCTGCAACTTGTACAAAAAATTTAGATTCAATGCATTCCAAAAAAATGAGTGGGAAAAATGATCGTATTATTCAATCATCAATGTCCATGACTGTCAAAAATGAAGCTTTGTGCTTGGATTATACCTAAAATCTTCCCAAAACATCCCTGAAATCTGCCCAAAAAACCCTTTAAATCTGCCAAATATATCCCTGAAATCTATATGAAACATCCCTGAAATCTGTCCAGTATGTCTTAGGGAGGGCTAGCCAGTCCCGAAATCCCCAATGGAATCCCCAACCATTCAATTTGGAGAAGTTTCTTAAAGATCTAAAAGTCCCCGAAACGCAGAGACACAAGGTACGTGAGTATTTTTGGGGGCGACAGATCCCCATGCAACAATAGCGTTTTAATGATCAAACCAGTGATAGAAACAATTGAGCCTATATCCCAATGAGCAAGAAACGGCTTAGGGGAGAAATGAAGGGTAAAAAGCCTCAAATTAGTTGCAAAACCAAACGAGTATCCTCAATGTAGTGTTGAAACTTGAAAGAGAAAATAGAGGAATCCTAATTAGTACACATGGAATACATGTCTTTCTGCATCAACTCAATAAAGGTCAGAAGTCATTCATCATTTCAGAGCATGTCAAATTACCATGGAAAAGGTTCCATAACTGACAATATGAAATACACTAAATACATAGGGTAATGCCATCTTTGACCGCACTAGAGGAGGCGACACATCTTTTTCTGTTGGTTCCTTTGGCATTATCCTAGGTTAGAGACAGCCCGAGGAGGCGACACATCTTTTTCTGTTGGTGCCTTTGGCATTATCCTAGGTTGGAGACAGCCCGCGGTTGGTGGAGACTCTCTGCACTTGCCCTGTTCGGAAGTGGAAATAGTTTTCTTCCATTTAGCGGCAGCCCTTTCAATGGAACTCTATTTCATGCGTGAGACTCAAGTAATCTTGAAGTATCGTCGTCATCCGTGCTCTAGATAGTAAAACCAGAGGAAATTGAGCAGGAATTTAAACCCTCACATTTATGATAACTAAATGTGATAACTAACAAACAGTGAATACATAGAGGTAGAGTTGTTTCACAACTATAAAAATTTGTTTCCTCTTATTTGAAATACAAAGTAAGGATGACAATGTGAAAATGTCCATAGCGACAATCACACCCATTGTAATGAAAAATGATAGAGACAAGGCATCCACAAGAATGCTAATTGCCCAGGTCTAGTGACGATAGCAATTGAAAGAAATCAAACCCTGACATCTGTATTAATTAAAACATTTTCCGAATATATCTCAATGTCCAACAAAAACCTAACTAGCATGAGTCCTATCACGAATTCTAGTATGAAGAAATCGTGTACTATGATTGGGGTTAAATAACTGCATTTTAGGTTGACTGTTATTGATAAATGGTTTTCTATTTATTGTTAACTCTCTGGCAAAAGCTTACATGCTGAAGCATGCATAGCCCATAAATTTGGCTTTTCTGTTTATCAACGTGTGATTCCTGAATTTGTGGAGAGAGTAGAGTTTTGCACAAACAAGCACTAAAATTGGTGTTTCTAGATATTCAAAATCAAGGTCCCCATGCAGGTTGGTGTCATCAAGGAGACCATATTTACCATTGGCCTTGTGCCATAATATTTTTTTGAATAGTAGCTTTCCAAGTTTGTGAACAAATTATCTGCATGAACTTGGCTAATAACATTCTCCGTCTCAAATTGCAAGATTAGCAATGGAATTCAATACTTAATATCATTTGCAGCTATGCAGTTTCTGTGTGACTGCGCTTGTGATAATCATGCTTTGAACTTTTGAAGTTGAAGTCTGCTGACCAAAGATATAAGACAGAAACTATATTTTTGAGTATTTACTTGGGTAAAATGTGGTTCATTCCTTTTTTAAGGATGAATGCGGTGTTTCATAAGTTTTGGCTTTTTTGCTACTTGGAACAGAGACTTAAAAAATGGCTTTTGAATGTGAGTACTGATTTGATTTTATGGGTTTATTGGATAAAGGGCGGTTCACGTGGAGCTTATGGGAAATGTGGTCATGTTGAGCTACAAGGACAGATAGTTAGGATCAACTGTGAAGCCATTCCAGATTCTTTCTTGGCTGCCCGTAGTGTTCTTGCAGCACTTGCAATGGGAAATCTACATGATCTGTAATTATCGTCAATCAAGCTAGTTTGTTTGAAGTTTGCGGAAAGACGTTTGTTAGTCTACCTATTGATACTTGATTGCTATCCTTCATTGCCTTGTGTGACGAATCCCTTTGCCAGAAATGGTTTAACGTAGATTCATGGGGCCTTAGAGTAAAAACGATGAAGCAGGTGTCCCATCTTTCCCTTTGGTGAATAAATCCACCAGGCATGTTCTGAAGCAAGGGGATGAAGAATGGGACCGCTTAAAACCTTCTTTTTGCCTCTTCGTTCTTGTCTTGTTGTTTAGCAGAGCTTCTTCTGTGGATATGTCAAAATGTTCATTTCCCATTTCTGCATTCACTGCAGTGCTATCAAACATCGCCTAAGGTTTTAGGCTATGAGGGTCTTAGGCGTAAGGGTAGCATTAAAGCTCTCTGATGTGTTATAACTTATCACAAGGGTGGCCCTCTAATCCTGAATTATTGTAGAATCGTATTGAACAGATATACTTAGCAGATTATAGTCATGGCAAGGCAGATGAGTCTATTTTATGGACCTTCCATGTTGATATTGCAAACGGCTATCAGTGACTGAAGGCTGAGGTCTATGACCAACATCCATTTGAATATGGATGTGGAAGCTGCAGATGGCTATGTTGGAGGATTTCATGATGGCAGTGTGCTTATTCTCTTTGAGTGAAAGAGACAGGGAAACTAGAAATAGAAGCTCTTGCCTGTCCATTGTAACTAAATATAAAATGAATTCAAGCAAGCATTGAAAGCGGTATCATATCTACAAGTATATTATTAAAATGGTCTACAAATAGAAGCTCTTGCCTGTCCATTGTTACTAGATATAAAATGAATTCAAGCAATCATTGAAAGCAGTGTCATATCTACAATTATATTATGAAAATGGTTCAGAATTTTAGTATGAGTACCACTGGAGGGCTGGACGGTTGTGTTGTGTTTTGTATAAACAAGGTTGCTCTTTTTGATAGCTACTAGCATAAATCCCATCTTGACGTGGGATATATAAAGCACCAGGGGGATAGCATGAATCCATCTTTAATCCCTTTTTGACCTGGGATCTATAAAGCGCCAGGGGAATTACAAAATCTTCAGGTGCAAACTTTTGGGGTTGAGATGGATTTACCATAGCTATTTTCTTTCCAGTTTGGTTTACTTGTATAATACATGTGATACATCTCTTTTAATTTGTGTTGCGCACGGTACATCACAATATTCAGAATCAAATTCTGAATATATGGTACAGCGCTGTTTAAAAACAAAATTTGAATGTATGAATTTTAATACTGCATTTCAAAATGGGTGCTGGTTAGGATTCAGGAACAGCATAATGTGCTCAGAATAGTAAATAGAAAATAAAATTAGAACCTTTTCTAAAATCGCTTTGATACTTGCACATGAGTTCCTTAATTAAAACTGTGATTGCTTATAAAATTAGGAATTGTACCATCCAAAAAACCAACATAGGATTGAAAGCAAAACTCAGGAACTGAGTTGACATGCAAGTATTGTTAGAATAAGACTTGTATTTGCCTTACTGCTTTTAATTTCTCTATTTCCTTGTTATGTGACATTGCTGTGACCTTTATCACTTGCATCGTAGTTAAAGGGTCTATGGAATTTTTTAAGACAAATGTGCTCTGTTTCAGCTTTTGGTCCAAATAATATATACATGATGCATCTTTTCGATTTGAATATTAATATATCTCAATACCAATCTGTTTGGGAGGTCAATTTGAGTGCCTTTGTAGATTTAATCCACTATTAAACCTTCAATATATATTTTCAAACACAAATGTCAAGACCTTCCATTTCCAACAAGATTACTGAGATGACGGTTTGGACACAATTCACAGTTCAGGATGATCACATATGTATCACTTTATTTTGCATACAGATAAGTAGGGCTTGTCCAGCTGGACTTGGTGCCCCTAATTAGGGCATTGACATGCAACTCAATATGGAGAAAAGTTAACAGAGTATACCGGAGTTTTATCAGGGTTGAAGAGACCAAAGTGACGCTCTGTCTCAGCCCCTGGCTTCTGGTTCTCGTTGAAAATAGAGAAGATATAGGTCTCAATGCTCCTTCCAGGCCTCTTGGGTGTCCCTGCATTTGACAATACATGTTTGATGAGATTGTTGTTATAAGCCTGAGCATTGTCGACTGTGGCCACGTTCAAGCCAGCAGAAGGCCATCCGCTTTCAGTAATGATTAACGGGAAGTCTTGATATCCCAAGTTTTCCATGGCCGAGATAATAGTATCAACGATGGCATCGAACAGATTAATATAGCTGTGATCTCCGTCTTGCATCACCGGAGACGTGGACTTAAACAGAGCATACTCCAGAGAGATGTTATTCCAGTTTTCATTGACATAACTGAAAAATGGATAGACGTTGGCCATGAAAGGAGCCTCGTTATCTGACAGGAATTTGAGCACAGAGCTCATGGTGTCCTTCACGTCGTCTAAGAAGACTCCCTTAGAAGGCGGGATTAAGGCATTTCCTATAACAGATTCTGAGGCGTGGGTGGTGGAGACCTTGATCTTGTTCTGCGGATAGGCGTTCTGCAGAGCGGTTTGAATGTTTTTCATGGCAGGAAGAAGATATGACACGTTCTCCTTGACCTTCACAACCTCGTTGCCCACTGCAATGTATTTTATATTGGTGGCGGGATAGAAGGGGACAATGTTGGTTTTAACCCAACTGTCTGCTGCATCTTGGCTGGAAGACATTTCTTGCAGTATGTTGGTTTCGATTCCCACGATTACATCGATCCCGGAGTTAGCAAAAGCCGGCAGTACTTCTGGACTTCCTTGTAAAATCCTATATTTCCCAATGTTGTTCTGTTTCATTAAGGCTACCACTTGGTCTGCAGGTGGCAGATTGTCTCCCACCATGCCATTGTTGACTCCTATTTTATCACCGCCTGCGGAACGATTTGAATTATAATAAGTTTAATACAGCAACCTTGTTGGTGTTAAGCTATGAATAAAAATTGGATTGCATTCAAAAAGAAGAAAAAAATGTTGGGTAATGCTAAGTTACCCGCGATAATTGAATAACAGTATATGGCAACACATCCGAGCAGCAAGATCTTCATCTGGTCTTTGGAGGCTGCCATTTTTCTCACTGGAAATGCCGGACTTGAAAATCTATCTGCGCGTAGACATCCAATTTATAAAAGTTCCATCTTCTGCGCTGGCATTGAAAACACAAGCACTGGACCAAGTAGCGACACGTGCCTTATGTTATGGGTTGCATCGTCTGAGAGTTGATTGATGAATTGATCATGGCACTTATCTGTGAATTGATTGGATGAATTGATCATGGCATTCCTCTGTGCTAGTCCATCTATATAAACGAATATCAAAAAAACGTGTGGCACGGGTACGCTTATTCCTAGTGAATGCGGAGACTTTTAAAAGTTCTAGAGAGTGTTTTTTAGTACTATGAAGTCGTCATTACTGAAAGCTTTCGCGTATTTGAGATGATTTTTCCACTTTTGAGCTGGAATTGATCTTCACTGGTATTGGCACGGCCAGAAATTAGGTTATAACCTGGGTCCATGTGTAAGATCAGTCAGTAATGTGTAAGATCATCAGTTAGGCGTAAATTAGTCGGTTTAGGTGAGGTTTAGTTCTTGCTCTTGTGGGTTTATGTGTAAGATGAGTCTTTCACTTTTTATCCAATAATGTTTATGATCACTTATGAATGTAAATTAGTTGTTTTAAGTGAGATTTAGTTCTTGCTACATTTTAGGGTTAAATTTCAAATGAGAAATTAGAAATAAAATTTATTTTAAAAATAAAAATTCTTCCCAAAAATTTTAGTGGTATTCAATTATAATAAATTATTCCTCTTCCATCTAATACAAAAGCTACTCCCCACCCACACTGACCTGGTAAAAATATATATATATATATATATAATTAGAAAAGACTCGCGCATCTTAAAAGTTCGCAATTTTGGTCACAATGAAATTGTGATTTTGAAAAAGCGACACTGTTCTTCTGGGTTTTTTGTATTATCCTATATTTTATTATTATTATTTTATATATATAATTTTATTTAGATTTGGCAAAACCTTTTGTATAATTTTGTAGGAAGGGAATATATAAGTATGTTTGTTTTTTTAATAAATAAATACCTTTTACAGAAAATAATATTAGTTATATTAAAAAATGGAAAAAAATATGTTATACATATTTTTATATAATTTCATGTAAAGTAATTACAAGTAATAATTTCATTTAAGGTAATTAGAATTAATAACATGTAAAGTAATTAGAAGTAATAAAAATATTTGAGTAGATGTTTAAACTTTATATTTCTCAAAAATATTTTAAGAGTGATAACAACTTCATATATATATTATATATAAAAAAGTGTTATTTTTTTTAATGTTGTAGTATAAAATATCATTATGATTATTAATAAAATAGTTTAATATAAATTAATATTGATGTATACATAAAAATATATTAATAACAAAAAAACAGTGTAATGTGCATTGATAAAATGACTCAATACACATGTTATGTAATATCTATAACATTCAAAAATACAATTTAAACAATAAAAAGATATACACTATTTTTCTCACTCTAAAATAAGTTTGCACCTTGTTGATGGTGTTGGACCCGCCAACATGTTAGGGGATCTCCCCGGTAAGAAGCCCCAACTAGTCCTCAGATCGTTTGGTGCAGGAGTCTCAGCAGTGGGTTGTACGGTATCGCCTTGACCATGGTTGCGCATAGAGGCAAGCAGGATGTCCTTGTTGGTAGCAAGGGTGTGACTGGCGCAAAAAGTCAAGGAAGGTGCATGAAGGGTTGTAACACACAGAAAGTCGAATGAGTGCACCCCTTGGAAACCTGTGGAAACACCCGTCTTGGAAGGGAACACACGAGCAAAGATACATCACAAGCAGGAAGACAGGTGAATCAACGATCCAAAGTGATGATTAAACCAACAACACATCTCCACAAGATTCATACATACATATATAGAAAGAGTCCATACATACATGTGTAAGCAAACAACTACATATATCATTAGAGTAACAAAGATAACTAAAACACAATAATAACATATGCATGAAACGTGCTGGATCTATTATTAAGAAAGTGAAAGTTCCAATCATACATACAACCATGTCCAACTACTAATCCCGATAACAAAACGTTACAGTCACTGTCGCCTACTCCTCCAAAGAGATATACTAGATCTGTACTTTGGAGAAGAAAAGGCTTGTTACAATGCACTCCAAACTTTCTCTAAGATACCCCTATAGGAAGCGTGGCTCCCAAAACGCCTGTACAATGAGCTATGAGGTTCTATAAATAACAAATGTTGTGTATCCCTTTACATTCCCCTTTGTGACTCTTCACCTACCCTCATGAGTCTTCAACTACTACATGACTGTTACATTCGACCATCGACACTTGGTCTTTCACTTTTACATGATGTTACATTATAATTTGCACATGTACCCATGTGAGAAAAAATAGGCTTTAGCAAGCCATGCAAGACACTACTAAGACTCAAACAATTGTGGGAAGACCAACTCTTTAACATCCTCATGATGGTCGATGCTAACAAACTGATGTGAAGCTTGGTTTTCTGTGATGGTGTTCGTCTGCTCAATGGTGACATCCTGCTGAAAGCAAACTCTCACCTTTACTGCATCTGGGTACACTGATTGGGCACCTATGTTCAAATCATCTGACAGCATGCGCATCATAGCCTTCAGTGCATTCGGACCAGCAACATACTGATGCATAGTGTCTGTGCTAATCTCCAAGTCTACGCTAGTGGCTACATGCATCAACTCATCAAAGTACATGTCCAACTCGTTTTGAACCTGGTTCTTTGATTTCGCCTTGGTGAGTGTGCCAATTGATGGGATTGCGTGCATTCACACAATGACATCCATGATTCTAAACACCCATGCATGTGAAGCTTGCAAACCAGTGATGAGCCATGGGAGTTGCTCATAGTTCCAGATCTGACTCTGGATGCGTGCCTTCAACTGTACTGCCTTCAGTTTCATCATCTTTTGGTGGATCCAAAATATTTCGCAGCTCTGATCTTATCTTCTCTTGTAAATGATTTCTCTTTTAATTAAACCCTTGACAGAAATCGTAATTTTTTTATTATTAAAATAAACAATCAAATTTAAAGCTTACTATGCAGATTTTTGAGTGAATCACTATACCTTTTAACTTATGATCTTTTATTAGTTTTGTTGCTCCAAAGTATTTTTGCTATTGCTGCACAGTGCTTTTAGTACATCTCTCTTGCAAATCACTCCCTTGAAATTTTGGGTAAAATAATGAAATAGTGAATAAGTTTTCACTATTGAAAATACTTTATGATATTAGATTTTGAAAAATGAATTTCCGCTCATTTTTGAACTAAAAGAAAGAAAAGAAAAAAATCGTGCCTTTTTTAATTCAATTTCTCTACACATCAACATGTTCAATAGTTGAGCACTCTAGTGCATTTATATAAAATATACAACGACATTTTTGGGGTGCCATATTTTTTCAATGCGTCGACATGATTCAATTTTTTGATTTTCGAAACCCCAAAAAGATGCGATTAATTTTTTTAACGCAATGACGTAGTATATATTTAAAAGAGGATTGACACTATTGAATTATTTTTATTTTCTAAATTCGGGAAACAATTGCATACTATAGTTGATATCAGTCTTTTGGCTTAATCACATAGCTAGGATTTGTTCGATGTTTCGAACCAACTAATGTGGTTCATCGTCAAGACAAGGTGAGAAATCAATAGATCTAACAGAATAAATAGCAAGGATGTGTCACTACCCAGATTTAGCCATTGAAAATCGGTCGTTAGGTAATTTGTTAAATTGTTCAATGATTTAGTTATAGAATAGTCGTTATGTAATAAATAAATATTTAGTTTCGAAATTATAAAATGATAATATTAAAATTTAGTTATAAAACTTGTTGCGTAATAAATAAATATTATATTTCGATATTATAAATATTATATTTCGATATTAAGAATTATCTAGAAATAATTATAATATCAAAATATAATATTTATTTATTACACAACAACTATTTTATAACTAAATTTTAATATTATCATTTTATAATTTCGAAACTAAATATTTATTTATTACATAACGACTATTCTCTAACTAAATCATTGAACAATTTAACAAATTACCCAACAACTGATTTCCAACGGCTAACTCTGGGCAGTGATGTGTCCTTGCTATTTATTCCCTTAGATCTATTGATTTCTCACTTTGTCCTGAGGATGAACCACATTAGTTGGTTCGAAACATTGACCAAATCCTAGCTATGTGATTAATTCGGAAGACTGATATCAACATTATGGATCACAAAAGTCTTAGATCTAACAATTGCATACTAGTGTTGTTTTTTATTTAAAAGCATCAATGTGTTTTTATGTGAAAGAGCACAGATATGATAACTTATTTTTTATTTTTTTGGAATGTCAAAAACTGGTGTGGATATTATTTAACCTCTCTGGTGCTTTTATTAGCTAAATGGCCAGGACTGGTACGTTTATTTTGATTAGTGCACCAATGGGGTTTAAAATCTATCTGAAATTTTATTTTCACATAAAATGGCATATTAATCTCAAATTATCCTTTAAGACACATCCACATGAATTACAATAGTTTATAGTATACATTTTCTGCTGAAATTCATATTGTTTTTGAAAAATGGTTTCAAAACTAATTCAAATTCATATTGTAGTTATGTGGTTTTCGAGATTAATTTTAGATATTTACAAAAAAAAATATTTCTGATTTTTCTTAAATATAGGGAAAAAAGTTCAATAATATCAAATGACCAATTCTTCAAATTCTAGCTCTTTCCATATTGCTAGTCAAAGTCCTTTTCGGAGTTCTCCCTTTTCATCTCGAGTAGGTTCATAATTTATTTATATTTCAATTATCTAATTGATTTTTTTTTAATCCATGTCAATTTCAATAAAAATGTATGCAAATTATTTGCAAGATCCAGATTCAGAATCGAGTTCAGATGAAAAAAATAGTACTCCATATTAATTTTAAGGATGTCGAAAGCTCTTACTAGAGCAACATATCACAAACAATTGGTAGATGAAAATGGATAACTTCTTCACCCTTCCAATTGGAACATGGCATCTTATAGCCACAATCCTCGATCAACGCTGGTAATAATTATTTGGTAGAATAAAATTTTCTCAAACCAATTTCATTTTCATGCTTACTAATATCATTGATATTGTACTAATGGCATTCAATATTTTTTGAAATCAGGATCCTAGTGATAATGAACGACCCACCTACCATCTTTCGGTGCACCACACTACAACATCAAATCGAGAAAAGGCTACATTAAGAGAAAGACTCGGAGAGGAAGCAAACAAAGAATGGTTCAATCAGCTACCTATTCAATTCCCACTACGTCCAGATTCACCAATTAGGAATGACTACAACAATAATAGTTATTTATCACAAGTTGGCAATGGAGGCAGTCAAATGGAGGTTGGTATGGATGGTTACTTACGGGATACGAATTCCATGGAGGCAATATTGTTAGATGCATTCCATAATGATGAGCTAGGGGATGATGCTCATATCACTGATAACTTATTTGAAAGCCTGAAATCTACTTCCACAACCCCTTTCTTTGGAATCAGTGGCAAGTTAAAGTCTACTAAACGAGGGACAAAGATGTTGATGTACAACATGAAAGCAAAGTGATGCAGGAGCATCTGGCTGACAGGGAAAAGATGGAAGAGTGGTTGATATGGTTTCTGAAGAGGATGGGGGAATCAATCTATTGGATGAACAATTACTTGTTTTTTTTTTTACTTTTCTTTCATTAAAGTTGCTTAAGATTAATGTAATGAATTTTAATTAGGAGTAACAGTATTTAGGTAGATTTGTTGTTCCCAGACAGTTGCATTATTGTTGTAAAAGCAGAAAAGAAAATGTATTTGACAACTATGCAAAGTTCCGCATAGGAAATAACTGTTGTAACTAACTGAAAACCTAACACAATTAAAACAGTTTGAAAACAATACTATTAAAGGAGGGGAAAAAGCAAATTAAGGGGTTCGACTGTAAAAGAAAAAACAGAGTAAGAGAAATAAAATTGTTTTTCTATGCACACGAAACTCTACAGCGTCCTCAATACAGAGTAACATTTTGTTAACATTTTATCATGTCAAGGTTGTCATTGTACAATTACAGGTTCTAAGTCAAAAGAAGAAGATAGCCAAAGTCGGACGAGAGGTAGCAGCACCCAGTTGCAAGCGGTACAAACCAAAATAACCAGACATTAAATGACCGAATCATGTATGTGAATCTACGAATGCAAGTCCAATCTACTCCAGTATTGAATTCATAAAGTTACAAAACACAGTCACCCAAATTCATTGTTCATTACATATTGTTCAAAGTAGAAGACCAAACCCAGTTCGCAGACATGGGAACTAACACTAATTATTTCCAATAAGACCCAACTGATAGCCAACGTCATGCATAACAACCAACGAATTAAGTACAGACTGCGAGCGGCCTAAGGCCATCAAAGAAAGACCAACCCAACAAAAAAAAAAATCGAATCATCAAGACAAGCAAGCTACCAGACTAATAGAGTAACGCTACCCGTGCTTGCTCGGAACAGCTGAGCGTCCAAACATTGAAACCCTCTGGCGGTTTCATCTGCAAAGCGAACAACAAAGCGCTATAAGGCTCCAAGGAACAGTACCCATAAACTAAAAAGAAATGGAAAAGAGCTAATAAAAAAAAACACATTGCTATAGTACCTGTCCGGCGAACCATAGCCGCAACTACACCTCGGAATAAGCCTCTTGCTCACGAAGGAGCCCAGACGTAAGATACAGGTAAAGGAAGATTACAAGCGTCCAACATAGAACAATGACTTACCAGGAGAGTTAACGAAGGAACCAACGGAGAACGCCACCATGAACTACCGAGTCTATGAAGAAATCGAACCAGCACTGAAGAAAATATCACCAAGAATTACACAGCTATCAAACAACTATAAACACTCATGAAACACAGACAGCGATGCATGGAGGCAGAGACACACTGAGGCAGAGCAACTGTAAGCATGCCGGAGACATAGACAACAACGCACAGAGGCGGAGCCCCTTTAAAGCAAAACCCCAGTTCACAGTAACAGTCAACATACAAGCCAAGGACTAGAATAATGCAAATCTTACCAAAGTTTTCACAAATCGCCGGGTGAACAGAAGATTTCTAAGCTGAGTTCTAAACGACCGAGCCTGAGGAAGCTTCCAGGAGTATGTAGGTCTGGGTACTAGTCGGACAAGCCTTAGAATAAGACATAGGAAAAGAAACCACAGAAACTGCAGAACGCCAAGGCCCACAGGGAAAAAGACCGGGAGAAAACAACAAGAGTGACCAAATGAGCACGAAGACATGAAACCCTATACCAAAGCGGGTTTGTAGAATATCGAGGAGGGACAGGTGTCTACCTAACAAATCACCAGCCCATAGTACCATAACCCAATCAATTCCACATAGATTGAAAATCAATTCACCCATATCCAAAAATCTCTTGATTATTACATTCATTTGTTAGTACACACCAACACAAGCACAGTAACGGCGGGACCACGTTGGCTAGCCCCATTAAAAAGTTTGGCAAGTCAAATTCATGTTTCTCAGCAATATTGAGGTAATTTACTTGCACAATCGATCAAGTTCCTTATATTTTGTCAAAAAATTAAATTTAAAATGGTCGATTTTATGAATGTTAAATATAGACATTGTACAATTATATTGATCCCCATAAAATATAGGATATTCAAAGAAAAGGTTCTTTCGAGTGATAATGTCTTGTCAAGTAGCTGTGAAGAGGAAAAGAAGTTTTTGAAAATGTTGGGTGTTGAATACATATCATATCATGCATGTTTGAATGATTATATTCTTATAGAGGAGAATGTGTAAACAAAGAGATATGTCTGAAATGTGGGAATGATAGGTACCGTAATTAAAAAAAAAGGTAAATCACATGGTCCTCCTCATATATATTGAGGCACATGCCTATAATACCAAGAATTCAAAAACACTTTCATTGCAAAGAATTAGCTATGTTGCAAGGATGGCATGCCTCATACAAAAGTGATTAAGGAGTTATGAAAATCCCAATAGATTCAATGGCCATGAAGCATATAGAGGATACATGGCTTGAAAAATTCAAGGATGAACTACGAAGTCTACAACTCAACATAGCCATGGATGGCGTCAACCCATATTCATTGCAAAACACCAATTATTTTTTTTGGTGTGTAGTAGTGATCAGTAACAATAACCTTCCATGGTTTTCTATGAAGAATTAACATCTTATGTTGGCTCTCATAGTCATTAGTAGAAGACAAGTGAAGAATATGGATGTATACTTACAACTATTGGTAGATGAATTTAAGGAATTATGGGAAGGGATACATGTGTATGATGTATCAAGATCCATCATAACAGAGAGGACTATTACATTGTATGGCATATGTGCTTACACCATACATGATTATCCTAGCTTAGGAGTTTACTCTAGTAAATTACATTCTTATTGACTTCTTTAGTAACAATATTGTTTCACATATTAATTTAATTCATTGCAATTATTTATATTTTTATGCTCGCTAATGTGTCAGACTGTATACAATAATTTTGCAGGTCTTGTAACAAAAGGGTATCATGGATGTAAATGTTGTGGCCCTTCTCTTAGGGCTAGGTGGTCCAACCACCTACGAAAGCCAGCATATGTATGCTCCAAGGTATTCCTCCCATAAGAACACCCTTATACAAGAGAAACATCCACTTTCAATGGTAAAGTAGGGAGATTCCAAAGGCATACCATAATGACACCTGATGGATCGCTTAAAGAATATGAAACCTATGTTTATAAATTGCCCATTGAGATGAAAAGGAAATTTGTCTTTTATGAGCTCCCATATTGGGAGCTTCCTAATATTGCCCATTTAATGGATCCGAGGCATATATTTAAAAATATTTCATCTTCTTTATGGAGGTGTTGTAGCGGCTACAACCACTCGCCAAAATTTTTCCTATGCTTTGATTTTGGAGCCTTCCTTTTTTGTTGACAGGAGATTACATTTGACTGTCATCAAGTATTCATGACCTGATCAAGGCTTATTCCTTTCATCTGTGCTTTTGTTTTCTTGTTTTTACACTTAGCTAATATTTTTAAGCCACAATCTAACCTCCTAACTTGACCTCACAACATTTATGGGCTTGCCTCCAGAAACTGCACAATCCATGAGGAAAAGCCATCATTGATGATTTGAATTGTGTAACCTAGACTAGAAATTCTGTCTTAAGTTCAGAATTTGTGTAGTCATGGAAGGAAACCTAACACTGAGCCTATACATTATGCAATCCATCACTGAGCTCAAAAATTGTGTAGTGCACTAAGCCAAAAAATTTCGCAGTTCCCCTGAATTACGCAATCATTCTTGGCAATGTGCATGACAAGTTTGTAGAAAAAGAAGAAATTAGAGAAGCCAAAAAAACCAAAATAAAACGTTAGAAAATAGGGATTCATCATTAGTTTCCCAAATCTTGCACAACCCTATTTTTAGAAGTTTCCGCCAAGTGTCACTTTTTCCTTGATTTTAGGCATGTGTGTCATAAACACTAATTCACTTAAATTTATTTAATAGATGCCTCTAGAGCTCATTTTTACATTTAATCTTGGATCTCTAGCATTGCTGAGGAGATCAAGGAACCTTCAGTGGAGTTGCTATCTCTTTTCTGGGTGAGTTTTATTTTTGTTGTCTTTTGCTACTTTTTATGTCGCTTTTTGTCATTTCGCTTCTATGAGTCTTATTTTACTTGTTTCTCTTCATAGTTTCTGGTATTTTAACTTGTATTAGCTTGTAGAAGTGTTGTTTTAGTTTGTCTCTTTCATTTCATATGTGTCACATTGATTTTCTTGTTTTTCACGCCAACGATCGTTGTTTCAATGATTCTACTCACACATTTGTTTTTCCTTTCATTCGTTAAGTTTTGGCACATGATTCACATTAATTCATTGACACTTAGTCTGATTTGCACTAAAAATCACATCATCACTTAGATTTATAGGTTTTCCACACTTGCACTGGGAAAATAGACACTTTCCTTGGCCAGTTTTCACATTGCCCAGCTGGACATTGCACAATTCAAAAGCTCAAGCTGAGGCTTGGTCTCTGAGACTATACAGTGTGCATTACAGGATGGCCCAAATGCACATTGCATAGTTCCATGGCTCAGTTTGTCACTTGTCCACTAAGACTGGGTAATGTGTAGTCTCTTCCAATCGCTGCCCAAGTTGGACTATGCATTGCACAGTCTCAAGCCTCAAGCTCCACCGTGGTTGCTGGGACTACACAATGTGTAGTTCCCATTACCAATCTTCCTCACTTGCTGTAACACCCTCCTCCCACATCTACCCAAGTAGCCGACCAACCAGGGTAAACATGTCACGAGAGGCTTCTATGATTAGATTAAACTTCCTATGTGACCTTAAGGAGTTGGAATCGATGGGAACACAACATACAAACCTTTCACATCAGCTACAGTACTCCAAGGAACCATCCCAACCACTCAAGTAGCTAGCCGTTGGGTCCCATTGAGGTTTTAAGCCACTTGACCCTCGAACGCTCCCATGATATGGACCTGGCAACGTCCAGGGGGCTTTGGAAGCTCTCATGCCAAGGCATGCTAGTGTCTAGGGACTATTTTTCCCAGTGCTGTGCCAACATCCCTGAGATTTGAGCCACTTTTTTAGGCCTATGGCCTAGGTCATTGCCCATAATTGAATGACACCTTCAGAACAAAGAGATAGTAAGGAAACAATGATGCTAATGTAAATACTTGAACAAGCCCTTAACTAGACCCCTACTAGCCATGGCAGGTGTTTCGTCAAACATATCATGAATATGTAATCTATAGGTGTGTTGAAGCCTCAGATTTATACTGCTCCAACATGGGGGATAACCACCTAGTCTGGACCTTAAATACAACTCCTTTTCCATTTAAAGTGGTGGCTCCTACTGGGGATGATGGGACCAGTTTCCCAATGTGACTTTTAAAATGAAAGTGGGTGGTTTTCAAGCGATTGCAGTAAGAATAATGATAACTAAATGGACTATTCTATCATGCAAATCTATAGCTAACTTTATCTAATATCAACCTGGGTATTCTATGTGATATGCGATCTAAAAAGATATTTGTTTGACATGTGATAATAAAGATCAATCATGCACAAAAAGATATGATAACGTGTAAATATAATCTCTTTGACTAAATAGTTAGTCAAAGAAATGTATAAACTATATCACATATATCTGATGATTATATATGAAAATAAACACTTTCAGCTAGGCATCATACAATAGTGCAATTAACACATAAAAGAAAGAACACATTCCATATACAATTCATGAAAACGAAATGTTATCACTACTTAAACACAAACAAAACTATTCATACAAGATAAAAGTACCATATGTGTGAGGTTCTTCTCATTTGACTAATGACATAGATCGACTCCTTTCTCCAAATCAAATTGTTCTCCACATATACAATAGTGCATCAACAAAGGAAAGTAGTCTCATATTTAAAAGAAACAATCATGTTCCATAATTTCATCAAGGCATTCACAAACTTACAGAAGTGCATTCTTTGCAAATGTTTTTGATGAAATTATGGACACTCCTCTAAATTCATGAGAAAGGTATAAATACTATTCTAACTAATGTTCAAAAATAGACTATACAAGAATTTGAGGAGGTTTCAAACAACCTTCCTTCTAACTAGCAACTAACTCTAAAAATACAAGTGACTGGATGAGCAAAGGTTATAAAGATGATTTACTATCTGCCAGCTTCTCCCTTAGATCACATATATCGGACATCAGTTTCACTTGATGAGGTGCCCCAAAATACGTTATGACATGTCCTGTGAAGATACCATCTGTGAGAGGTGGCAACATCCTTTAAGTTGAATGGAGTGAGCAATTGAGCATCATGATTTGGTTGTGAGGCTTGACAAGTTATTGCCAATATGCCTCCCAGTCAGCGTTTGACAACTTTGTGATCGCTTCCCTTAGGGTTTTCACCTTTTCCTTCCAGTTTTGATCCAATTCTTTTAAAT
>APFE030545040.1:47028-84088 GCA_000404065.3 Pinus taeda | reverse complement strand
ACAAAAGATGACTCTAGTCACCTTCGAATGTTTAAAAAGCCCGAAGTGACAAATGCTCAATAGAGGCTTTTCTTTTACAGAGTCCGAAAAGGATCAAAAAGTGACTGCTCTAGAGAAACTAGGCAAGGGGTTTACCAGAAAATCCGTAAAACTGCTTATATACCTTGGCAATTGTATGAAAACCAAGGACTTTCTGTACTGTAGTTAATCTTCCTCAATGCTGTGTTCGGTGCATTACAGCTTGTAAGGTGGCAGACACGACTTCCTATGGATCAAGGATGCAAACCTAGTGGAGTCTCCCCATATATACGCGACGGTACGTGGGAGCCCAAGTCCGTACTAGACCACATTAGAACCACACCAGGAGGAATCACCCAACCTTAATGTGAGAACAAAGGTGACTAGGTTTAACGACGCCGGAGCACGTCTCTAGCCTAGACCTCTAGAATGTTTGCATTATGTTCCAATGTGTTTTTAAGTTGATTCAGTTTATTTTAT
Organism: Pinus taeda; assembly: GCA_000404065.3. NCBI lineage: Eukaryota > Viridiplantae > Streptophyta > Pinopsida > Pinales > Pinaceae > Pinus > Pinus taeda. The sequence goes on along the minus strand of APFE030545040.1, from coordinate 83,590 downwards.
GGTTGACCTTTAGTTAAGTTTCAATTTCAGGCCCTACCATGTGAGATCTTTCACAATTTCCTAGATGCAAGCTACATGCCAATTTCGTTCGATGAATGCTAACTACAAGAAGGTTAAGAATTTCAATCAAACAAAATGAACTCAATCAATCAAACACCTAAATGCAGCTAATGGAAAATAAACAAAACTTTTTCTTTTCAATAATACAAATAACGAAAAGTTCTATTCCATTCACTATTAAACACAAAAGAGATTATTTTATTTTCCTTTCTATAAGCACAATGCACTAGAATGAATTTCAAAAGATACCAACACTGAGCAAAGAAGCAAATTCACTCAATGAAGACACAATGAGATCCCAAGACACTAAAACAGTTCTCCAAATCGAAAGGAAAACAAGGCTTTGTACGAGCTATGTGATCTAAGCTCGAACAAGGCTAGAATGAAATCCAAGCAAGCAAGAGAAATTCACTCGGAAATCAATCAAAAACACTTCAACAATCACTAAAAAAGGTACGAAAAGCAATCACAAGGTTAACTGGACAATCAAAGAACCCAAAACACCCACGAGAGGCTCGACACACACGGCCACTAGATGCCCTAGGGTTGAGGTGTGAAATCGATGGAAAGAGGCAAACACCCGAAGGACAAAGGTTGAAAACCAGTCAAACAGGGCTTGAACACACTCTAGCAACTGAGAAAGCAGTGGCAAAATGCAAAACCAAGCTCAGACAGCAGGCAAACAAGTGGACTAAAAAACTAAAAGGCCTGGCATGACTGTCAGGCTACAGCTCGCGCTAAACAGGGATTGGCGTGGGTTGTCAGTTAGCAACAAGGGCCACTAGCGCGACTGTGAAGGCAAAAACCGCGTTAACAAAGTTTGCCAATTTCAAAAGAAAAATACGCAGTCCAGTGCTTGGGTCACAATCTCTAAGCAATTCAGGAAGCAAGGGGCAGCAAGAAATTCAATTCCAAAAGCTTATCTAAGCAAGTAAACAAGCAAAAACCAAAGAGGCAAGACAAACTCCAAATTGTAAAGTTCGTAAACCAAACCGGAGATCGACTGAAGCAGCTTTGATCTACTTCACTACTACAAAGCAATAGTGTTTCGAAGGCTATCTAGTCATGTTTCAGACTCCGTCTAAGTTTACAATTAAACAACAAGCTAAACTCCCCAGTGGAGTCACCAAATTGTTGGAGAGGTAAATCCCCTCTACGGATAGAGGCGATCCCTACTAGCCTAGAACGGGTCTAGCAACAATCAAACAATGCTATCACGCAAGTTCCTATTTTCAAATAAAAGGTAGGTGATGAAGACCTACTTGAGATCCAACGCTTTAGTTTGTAGAAGAGACATTGCCCACGTTCCCTTGCCTTGGCCAGTCACAATCCTCCACTATCCACATGAATGGACACCTGCACACAAAGAGAACAACACAAACACAAGTGTGAAATCTAACATATGCAATTATACATGAGTCAGGAAGGATATAATTCAACATCAACCATTACAAGTACAATGAGAATGGAACCATAATGATAGTCATCTATTATTAATAATCAACAAAGGAGAAGACAACCAGTGTCCTGACGTCAAGTCCTCCTTTGGCTGGGTGCTCAGCTACACAAGTCTTGCAAAATCTTGAAGGTGTGAGGGACAAGCTCTCTCTCTCTCTTTAGTGACAAATTCTCCTTACTTAGGTAAAGCCTTATGGATACAAAGAAGGCTTCTTGCAACTCCAATCTTTTGATATCTTCCTTTCAGCACAAGTATTGCCACTAGAGTTCAAGACACAGCTTGCTCAAGCCATGGAGACAAGATTTTATAGAGGAAAAGAAAGAGATAAGGTCAATCACAACAATAATGGATTTGGCTTCATCACTTGGAAACTTCCATGGAATGGTGGCAAACTACTTTCCATCCAAGGAGATTCGAAGCCAAACCATCTTCACTTAACTTGGAGTCAATTTGGTGAATGAGTTGGACAGAACCTTCGGAGGTTTGATTACTTCAAAACTTTGCCCAAAATGGTTGGCGCGATTGCGACTCTGGGACAGAGCGCTAGTGGCGTGCCCTTTCATTAGGATTTTCCCCATTGGCGCGGGCATAACATAGGGCACCAATGCTAATGCAAAAAGGGCTATTTTTAAGGGCAATGAGTAGGAGATGTCTTAAGGGCATATGAAGCTCATGTTTAGAGGTGAATAATGCAAGTGGTTTCAAGTCCTGGCACTTCCCACAAGTCCCGGAATGTGGTCTCCAAGGTGCAGGGGAGGGGTAACAGGGACGGTGACAAATAGTGACAAATTGCTGTGTAACACTCCAAACAAAATACTTCGATAAAAAAGTTCTAAAAACACTAAATAACCACACAAACACATATGTTTTAAGTTTCTTCCTCCATTGGAGAACTTAATTTTTTTTTTTGAGAAGTTCCAATCGAGATAAAGAATCCCCTTATTGAAATTGAACAGGCTAGGAAGTAAACTCCAAGAATCTACCCCCGGCTAATGGTCCTCTATGCACCAAGATACATATAGTTTTGATTACATACATCCTAAATGGCTCAATCTAAAGATTTGGATTGCCAATGAAACCTCTAATACTCCCTAGAAATATCATTTTAGCATGAAAAATCTAAATGGACTAAATCCGCATTAACAAAAACAACCCCTGTCAGCATGCAAAATCTACATGGACTAAATCTGTGTGAACCCAACACCTATCAAGTACCCTTTTCTTTGTTGGTTAACCCATAGTGGATTTGAGCCAATGACCTTTTCACAAGGAGCACCTTAAAAGTACATCCATTCACCATTAATTCAAATCCATGTGTGCCCCATCAAGTACATATTATACACATAGAATTGATCATCTGCTAATGTAAATTGAAAACAAAAATGGGAGAATTGGAAATATAATGATAAATTGGTCTCTTAGTTAAGGTTCTTGTAATATAGAACCGCATGATCCATGATAGCACATTGTTTAAAAATATTCATATTTTTAATATAGTGAAATAAAAGCTAAAGTAAGGATCATATTACCCAGGAAAGATACAAAAAAAGGGATAACACTATGACTTCCGAAACAAAGAGTAATTTAGATATGGTCATGGATAACAGATACAAATATGTTTGGATAATCCTTATATTTTTCATTCAAACCTTTCATCTCTTTATAGTTAGAGGTACTCAACCCATTGCAAACAAAAAAAATAATAGAAAACCAAATTAGTCAAGTTTATAAATGAGGATAATTTCACTAACAGAGGAAATAACCATGAATGATCCATGAAGTCGAGAAGATAGCTTTTCTCCTTGATTTTTTATTTTTTTTTCTAAATAAGTCATACGATAGTGCCAATTTAACAAAATTACATAACCATGAAGTCTAAAAATACCTTGTTTTTTCCATTGATGGCATAAGTTCTATCAATTGTTATATCCTTGGTCCTTTGAGAATATGAAAAAAAAATTGAAACAGAATTGAAGCTGAAAATTGCATTGGTGAATGAATAGCTTGAGAATTTTTTATGATATGCTTGAAAGAGGGGATTCTTAATGCTTTAGGTCTCTAGTTTTCATCATATTCTCGAAATATGATGGTTTTGATGGGCTAGGTCTGTATGCTTTTGCCAATAATTTATGCTCTGACAACTAAGTTGTTTTGCAGTGGACCTAAGAAGGTATTACTAACTGCCAAAAGGAATGATGATGCCTTATAATAGAAAACTCATAACCTAATGGTAGGTTTGTTCATCTAAAAACTACTCTTTCATCCCCAATAGTAGTTCTTCCATCAATTGTGAGCATATTACCATTAAAGGCCAATGAAATTATGTTATTAGAGTGCTCGATGAGGAAGTGAGGTTCCTCTTAATGAAATCCCTGTGGATATATCTACTGATGAGCATTTTGGTTTTTTTTATAAGATCAAAAGGTGCATAGAGTCAGGCATTTGTTAGTGTAATTGGAAATATCCCTAAGGCCATCATAAAATCTTTGGTCAAGAAATTATGGAAGCTTAATTGATTACATTGTATGATTATTCGAAGCCTGACAAAACAATTTTCCCTATTTTTATGTAAGGAATAGTTATATTGTGTTGTTATTGTTTCTAGTGGCCCCTAGTTATGTGTGAACACCATGGTTGTTTTGTCCCTTTGGGTCGATTATTTCTTTTCCAACCAGTTTTTCCAACTCTGCCGGATAGTGTGGATCGACTTATCATACATTTCTATCCAATTTTGAGAATTTATAGACTGTACTCTAGTGCCCAACGGTGGTTTATGTGACATGAACTGGACCCATCTCTTATCTTATGACTTTGGGAAGAGTATATATCAAAGGTATCTTATAAAACCAATTGAAGGAATTTCCATATATTTGAGTTGGGGAAGTGCTTACAGTGCCTTTGAGGTATATAAATCTCTTGAACACATTTTTTAGATGGAAGATCCCTAATTATCATTTTTTTCTGCATTCCTTCATCTTTTAAACATAAGAACATGTAAGTGATGTCAAAGAAAGTTGATCAGATTAACAATAGTGAAAGAAAGATATTCAAACATGCCAATTTTTACCAAAATAAGGATTTATTCATCAAATATTGAGATTATTGCATTGGTAATAGATGGGGAATGCATCCACCACTATATTATCTATCATTTCCTTCAGAAGAATCAAGTGTAATCTCCATTGTGTTGTCACCTATTAGCATGCAACCATAATCTCGTTATAGGGAAGCCTCACATCATAAAATAAATAAGAGGTGGAGAGAAAGGAAAGCTGACACACTAGAATGTTCCTAGCCAAGAATCTTAACAAAAGTTCCATATCGAGTAGACATTAGATACGAGATGGAGATTTCATTCATACCCACAATTATTTTGAGCCACCTGCATGATCAATTTCTCTTCCTCACCCAAACAATGTCTTTGATGTTTTAATCATCTGTTCCTTCCCCATCTACCCCCTTCCCTCATTTCAATGCTTTTGACCCCCCTTTGCACTAAACCTTAATAGACTCAATATCAATTAATTGACAGAAGTTTTATTGAGATAAAAAATAAATAAAAAAAATAAAAAAATCCCATGTACCACCCTATTTCGATCCTCTCATGGTATCTACTCACACAGGTCATTGATAACCTCTAGTGAAAGTAAGTGAAAACCTATAATATCTCCACATAATCTATGTCTCCATATCTAGGAATACCATATGCCCATACTTTGTACTTTATGAAGAAGGTGTTCATTCGAATATCATCCCATAAATCATAAATGCCCAATCTTGTGGGATTACATCCAATCTATAAATAATTTATGTTATTTTTTCCTATTACGAATCTACCTATCTATTTCAATTGTACCAACTACATTGGCACCATAGTGTATAAATTAAAATTTTGGAGTGGAAAAATATGAAGTTTCGTTTTCATTACAAAACTCCATAATTGTAGCAACTACATTAGCACCATAGTGTATAAATCAATTTATTTAAATTTTATTAATAAAAATAGTGGAAATGTCAATTTTATTATTAAAAAACGATTTTTTTTTAAATTAAAAATAGGGGAAAAACTGAGGAAATTATTTTAGAGATCAACATGAATAATGGATAAAAGTTATCATCTCAATATTTAACTTCATACACATTACCCCAAGATCAGTAAATTTACTTTATCAAATAAAAGAGTCGAGTGAGGTTTCAAAGTAGAATGTTTAAATTGCTTTTTGGTACAACCCTCACTCATGAATGATCAAGGGAAAGTATCTTGTTAAACCATCCACTCTGCCCTCTTAAATCACAAATCCATTGGCCTAATATTAAAGCTAAATCAAAATCCAAGACTCCTCCCCTTTAGATGTAATCCCTTCTAGTTCTCAAAGAATCTAGAGGACTTGGTCATATTTGAAAAGAATTAGTTGGATCACTCCTTTTTGTTTAGGCAAAAACATAGGAACATGTAAACATTACCTTAAAGAGGTACCCTAAGAAAAATTGTGTGCCTCCAATAATATAGAGAGGAAAAAAACCTTAGTGGAAGTATATGCATAGAATGAAAAATAAAAATTACCCCTCTTCATGTCGGAAATACAATTCTTAGAAATGAACCAAGTTATCCTCACACCTCAAGAAGAAGAAGAATATTGGCGTCTCAAATCCATGAGTGTATGTATAAGAACAATAAGTGATAATAATAAATTCTTTCACAAGAATGAATAATAATAATGTGCGTTCAAACTAGCTAAACAACTTGATATCCAAGTTAGAAACTAGTATCCTAAGTTCAATGTATATGACCCTAATAATAAAAAATGTAGATATACATGAAAAGTTAAGTCTTCCACTAAATAAAATTTGACCTCTACTAATTCAACAACACTTTTCCTTCAAGGTACTCTTCATATTATATTTGACCTAGTTGTAAACCCACTCCCATTTCAAATAAATTGTCAACCTTTGAATTTAATTCTCTGTGAATGTGATCAAATGAAATAACCTTGAAAATTATAATCAACTCCATAACTCTAATCATCCATTAATCCAATAAATAAGTGTTTAAGGAAGTATAACGTTTTATCCAATCTATATTAGCCTTTGAATCTGTTATCACTTGTAAGTGTAGATTGTTGAAATGAAACAATTAAAGTGACTAACATAAACAACTGATTTTTATTATTGTAGTACTTGTTAAGTAGTCATATTTTTGTTCCTAGACTAGATTAGTTATCCACGTTAGTCACTTTTAGTTGTATTATTTATTAGCTAGTCATATATTTTAACCTTGGACTAAATTAGTCATTTATGTTAGTAATTTTTAGTTGGATTACTTATGATTGCTCATTTTTGGTACTATTTCACTTGGAAAATATGAGGTGACTAACTTTTTTAGTTTCCTAGTCACTAATTTTTCATTTTTTACTAGTGCATGTTATTGTTTCTTAGGTTTATATTATTCTTTGCTTTGATAATTGCATTTCTTCATTCACACATTAAATTCACCCTATAACATTGTAATATTATTTAGATTTACGCCATTATTCAACAACATATGCAACTATGTAGAAAGAACAATATCCTCATCATCAATGCAACAGAACATTAAGGAACAATAGAAGAAAATCATTCACACATAGAGACACCAAGATTGGTCGGAGACCAGGACAAAACCAATTATGAGGAAAAACCTTTCAAATTATTTTTCTTATAAAATTTTCATTGAATGATTCAAAAAAAGAGAGTACAATGATCCATATCTTCATCCATACAACTATACAACAAAAATCAACTAAACAATATGCATGAGATGATCCCAACAATGCTCATACTCTAAAACCTGATTCAGAAGCCTGTAATGAACTATCACTGTCTCTGGTCAACGAGCCAAAACTTCGGAAAAATGAAAACCAAGCAATAGTTTCTAGTCACATGGAGGATTTGTTGTGTGTGTGACTGAAAGGATTCCGTCACATGAATGAGATGATTAGCAGGAGATTGCAACCGACATCTCTTTGTGACAATAGGGGAGTTTTGAGGTCTAAAATGGGCCTTGTATGAAAAATGTACAATAAAAATAAACTTTATAAGGACCAATAGGATTGAAGATGATGATGTCAACCATGGGGGATGGTTCAACATTTTTGGATTAAAAAACTAAAAATATTAAAAAATAATAAAATAATAAAACTACCTTTTCAACCCGTATTTTCAACTTATCTCCCAAAGGTTTTACTCAAATTTCGAGTGGGAGTTCTTGTTAGATGAAAAATTTAATTTCTCATCCAAGGATTACCCATGTTTCATACTATTGATGGAGCTTGCTACATGAAAAATGATAAATACATGAAAAATGATAAATACATGAAAAAATGTGATTGCAATCACATTTTTCATGTAGAAAGGTCCACCAAAAGTATGCAAAATGGGTACTCCTTGGATGAGGAATCAAATTTTACATCCAACAAGTGTTGTTAGTCAAAATTTGAGTAAACCCATTGGGAGATAAGTTGAAAATATGAGTTGAAAAATAGTTTTTCTTTTTTTCCCTCTAAAATTTAATGATGTAATCCAATCTTATTTTATTATTTCCACTACTACTTTATAATTTCCTTAAGAGGCCCATTTTAGAACTCAAAATTCCCCTAATGCATGCCTGTGACTGAGTCCCAAAACCCAAAAACAGAGATGTGAGCTTCAGACACTGCAATTTCACCTTCATGCAAACCCATTCCTCTATGGATTTGCCTTAGACCTGTGCACGCAAAAAACAAGAAGGAGAATAGAATAATGTCTCATGATGATGTCCAAATGAGGTTGATTTCACTTGTATTTATAACCTTCCAAGGATGTCCAATTTTCTTTAGGGTCAATGTGATCAAATATGCACATGTGGGCTTATAATTCAAAAATAAACTTTCCCTTGTCCAAATTTGGTGACCTTTAGGTCAATTTTGGACTTCTCGAAACGAGGAATTCAATGCAATCATCATCCCCATCAAGTGATTTGTATAAAGTGGAATTTGGACCTAGATACCAATTTCAACAAGGCATGTACCACCACCTCTGCGGTTGTTGCCACTACCGTTTCAAAGCATGGTATTTCCTATGGAGCTATAGGAGTCGTCACAACTCCACATTGAGACCATGAATACCATTACAGATAACATGCATACAACATTGGCTAGTGCACATGTCGCATTGCATGGAGAGATGAGAAGACCACCACCATTGGATCATGACCCACTAGTTCCATTATATCATGATTCATACCTCGTGAGTCTACACATTGACAAAAATTTGTCATATGCATGTATGTCTCATGATTCCATCCGTGACACTAGGAGGGTGCATGACCTGCATGACACAAACCAAGTACATATATAAAATAATTGTTGACTCTTATTGTCAAATTATACATAATCTTTTTATAATTATTTAGTATTATTAGATTTTATATTAATAAGTTCATGATAAGATTTAATCACAAACCAACTACATGGAGAGATTATGAGGTCATCCAAGGGGGCAGTTAATCAGCCAAACTAGCCTCCACCAGTGCATGTTTCTATGGATTCTCCTCCACCTTCACCACATAACACCCATTTGGAGAGTCACTATGTACAACCACATGGACCAACAATTGAGGTAAACTTTTTTATTCCTAATATTTCAACATTATCTTCTTTTAAGTTAAATGCATGTTAATTAATTTGTAGACTAATAATAATTTTTCTTTGCCATTGTATACAAAAAACCATATGCAAAGTGTTGTCAATGTCATAGTTATGTGGATGCATGAGTAGGATGTTGGGTATATAGGCATTGACAATGCAGGTCCATAGGCAGGTGACCACCAAACCCAAATTCATCAGACCCCCATCCTAGATGAGTTGCATTTGGACCTGAGTGAGGTTAGTACATTATTATATGTAGTTAAATGTGGTTCAAAATTATTTATGTCTATAATTTTTATTTTGTACAAATAATGAATAATCAGTTTGAATTTGAATGTGTTATATTGCAGTAGTAGATTATGGATGATTAAGTTGCATAGTGGGACTCACATAGGAGCTCTGGTAGTACTTAGAGTGGATAGTTTGTATATATTTTTGGGCCGATTTCATAAGGCACATTCACATGTGATACAAAATTTGTATATTTTCATACATCATAATAAATTAATGATTTGAGCATGCTGTTTCTTAGCATGATGAAATAGAACTCGAATACGAGTTCACATAATCAACACCTCGATATAGCTTGATGCTAATGAAAGGCTCTATTCTACAAACACAGTATAGGGATGGTAAAGTGTGGTCTATCGTCCATCTAATGATTAACATGTGCCTCTTAAATAAAAATAACATATTTAACACTCCTCAACATAAAAAATAATGTCAAATAATAATAAACAAATTAATAGTTGTAAAGAATTACAAAAATAATACAACTATAAAAAAAAATTGAATAGTTGTAAATACTAAGTAATAAAAATTGTGAGTAAAGATGTTTAAACCATAACATTTAGATAAAAATAGAAAAAAAATTAAAGAAAAATTTAATGTTGTATATTAAGAAAAAATATTCCATTGGTTACATAAAATATTTTAATACGAATAATATAGAACATATAATTATATATTAAATAAAAAAACATTTAATTGAAACTCATAAATTGTTTCGATGCATATGTCATGTAAAGTATTTTAATGTCAATTATGTATATATTATATATCATTTTATAAAATTTATGTACATATTGTGAAAAAAATAAGCTTCTATGGCTAAAACATTTATTTGGTCGTATATATACTCTATATAGCATTCAAAAATACAATTTAAAGAATGAAAAATTACACATTTTATTTTGCACTCTAAAGAATTTTGCACGTAAAAGAATTTGATCCCTCTTGACTCATGTTAGATTCACACTTAATATGGATATATAATGGTATATATTTTCATATGGACGGTTTATTGGTACATTCATTATTTCAGTTTATGTATTTTTAGTAATTTTATTTATGGATGTTAATTAAATTTCAATTTATGGATCTGTTAATTATTTTGCTAGTTTAATTTTTTTCTATATAGTTTAACTTATATTAAAAAATATAACAATTTTTATTTCTAGTTTCATAGACTAGGAAAATAAGTACAATGTTACTATGATGCAAGTCACTTTGATACTTAAAATGAACTAAAATATATCAAGGTTGAATTAAGAAACACAAATTTGGCCGAAAAAAGTTTTAAATTCAATTTTAAAAGATGTATAGTAAACAGAAAATCAAATTTATTCAATTTTATTTCTTTTGAGATCATAAACAAGAGCTTAGTCATAACATGATATTTAAGTCATATGTATTGGAATAATATACCAAAAACCAATTAAGGAATATATGTTTCTATTATTTATATATAATTAAATTATGAAATTTCTAAATTCTGGTCATCTTAAGGTTCAATTAAAAACACAAATGAAATTTAAATGACTTTTATTCAATTTAAATGTTGTCTTATAAACAACAAATAAGTTTTATTCAATTTTTTTTTGAGCTAGTCTATAAGAGCTTACTCATAATATGATATAAGTGCAATCTTACTATCATGCAAGTCACTTTGATACTTAAAATGAACTAAAATACATCATGTATCAATTTAATATTGAGAATAGAAATAATTAAAAATATGCTTCATATTGGCTTGTAGAAAGTGTCTTTTAGTGCAATAAAAATGTATGTCATTACAATTATTTAAAAAAAAAATGAATTCTAAAGTCATCCATATTATAATTAAAAAAATCTATATATGGAAAAGTTTTTGACACACCCATATACCATTGCATGGTCAACTCTTTTAAGTATATTTAAAACGATTCCTTATCTCAAGGTTCAATTATAAAACACAAATAGGATTGAAATAAATTTTATTCAATCATAAAAGATGTTTTGTAAACAACAAATAAGTTTTATTCAATTTTATTTCTTTTGAGGCCATCTACAAGAGCTCATTCATAGCATGATATAAGTACAATCTTCCTATGATGCAAGTCACTTTGAGAACATTATAATAATTACAAATATGCTTCATATTGACTTGTAAAAAGTGTTTTTTAGTGCAATCAACATGTATGTTATTACGATTAAATTTTAAAAATAAATTATTTGAATTCTAAAGTCATCCATATTATAATAAAAAATCTACATATGGAAATTTTTTTGACCCACCCACATACCATTTTTATTAATTATTTCAATCAATTTCTAATCTCAAGGTTCAATTAAAAAGCACAAATAGGATTGAAATAAGTTTTATTCAATTTTATAAATTTCAAGTGTACACAACACATAAGTTTTATTCAATATTATTTCATTTGAAATTACCTAAAAGAGCTTAGTCATAACATGATATAAGTCAATCATAGAATTAAAAATAGGTCAAAAAACAATATATGACGACATTTCTATAATTTCATATAATGTTATCAACTTTCCTAAATTTCCTTGGCCTTATCGCAATATTTTAATCAATCCTTATGATTGAAATAATTGTATCAATATTATTTATTTCGAGTTATCTACAAGACTTAGTCCAAAACATGATATATATATATATATAGATATATAATACACACACACACACACACACACACACTTATTTTTTGCACTTTTACAATCCAATAGAGCATGCGTGTAACTCTTTCCATGTTTTATATCAAACTCGCACATGACATTTATTAATAACATAATTTTTCTTTTAATATTGTTCATAACCTAGATCTAGTTGAATTTCCATTTTAAGTAAAATAATATAATATCAACTTGGTTAAATTATTAATGGATTAAAATTTAGATATTTCTTGAATCTAAATATATGGGGTTCACATAAGGATCCTATCCTTAAAAACAAAACCTCCTTAAAGTTTGGACAACTTTATTTTTACAAAGGCTCGATCGAACCTGACAGCTAGATTGAGGCGTTTTTAAACACTTGATAGAACCATTTGAATTTATAATTTAAGCACTCAATTTTGCTTCTAAGGTCCTAAAAATCACAATTTTAGCACCCCTTTTGCACATTTCTATGCAACACCATTTTGCACCCTAGTGGACATAGGGAAGAATTTGTCCTTAAGTGAAAGAGTTGATCATATTGGATTCGTGAAGGAATCCTCTATCCAATGACATATGAGTTTGACAATTTCGAATTCATATCACATTTTTCATCTAATTTCTTTTAAACATAATGTTTGAATTTTTGTTTTGGATAGTTTCAAAGAGGCTGAATAAAAAATCAATAAAAAATATACAAAATGAAAAATTTCAAAAAATACCACTAACTCTTCAAAAGGGTACTCTTGGTTTTTCAATTTATTTAAATCATTGACAAAACTTACATGGACACATATGTCTGCAAAATGCAATTCAAATATTATTTCGCCAACTTAAAAAAATAATAAAAATATAATTTTGCACAAAAAAATTAAATTAATTTGAAACGTATTCTTCCTAGATATGGTCATATATATATATATAATAATTTTAATATATAAATATATTATATATATAATTTAAATTACACATTTTAGACTAAGTTGGTATGTTGAACAAAAACAACCTCTAAATGTGTGAAAATTTGCAATGGACAAGCTATGGCATTAATGGAAAACTAAAAATTATATGACACTAATGTTTTTTGCAAAAAATATCATTATAACAACTACATAATTCTCCACAACTTGTCTTTCACTCTAAATTTTTATGGCTTCAATTTGATAAAAGAGTAAAATTTTGAAATTTTATAGCCACATTTGGTCCAAAAGTGTAACTCATCTTCATGCATTCACAGAGAAAGGGAGATAAAAGATTAAAATTCCAAGACCCTGAAAGTATAAACCTAAGTAGAAGAAATTCAAATTAACGGTTGCAAAGAACTAAGTATATCTAGCATTAATTAAGTTGAGGATAGCTCCAAAGCCAAGGGTGAAGAAACCAATTTTGTAGCTAGGTGCCTATTTTTATAGAAGAAAGAGGACTAGATTCCAAAAATGCGCCCAAACTAATAGTTTTCTTCTCTACCATTGTTGTCCAAATTAAGGATTCACCTATCGCTAGTGAAAATCCTCCAAGAGGGGAGAATGCATCTTAAGAAGATAAGGTACATAGGGTAGCACAAGAAACACCAAATTCTCAAGGGACCTCAAGACAAGGAGATTCAAAGGGAGCCTTTCCCTTACACCATACCTTACTATAATTAGGAAAGGAAAAAATACAGGCTCACAAATGGAAAAGTATAACTACAAATTAGGGTAAGGGAGACACACAAAAAATATTGGATCAACTTCAGTACTTAATGGAGGAAATGATGATTTTTAAATTATATGTGGCAAAACCTAGAGAGAAACTTATAGAAAAAACAATTGTTAAGGTAGGGATTAAAGAATCTTGGAGGATAAATAGTTTCCAAAGAGGACAAAATTAGAGTTTGGAAGCTTCCTTGAGAGCAATGGCTCAATGATATTAAGAAATATTAAACTATAGACAACCAACCAAGATCTATACCTTGTTTCTCCAAGAACAATTGTGTAGATATCATATCACCTAGTTAGCACAACTAGGTGAATTCAATATTTAAACACCTAGAGCATTAGTGGAAGCTTATTAGAGCAACAACATGGAGGAAAATGTGAGATTATGTTAATTTTTACCTCAACAATGTTGTGACTTCTCACCCTTATTCTTGGTATTCCAATATTTGTGTGGGTAATGTACAACTAATGACATTGACATCACGAATGGAGCATGAATAACTAAGTGGAAAAAATATAAAGAAATGAAAAGAAGAAAAATAGTAAAATCCTCTAACAATGATACCAACTTAACTAAAATTTTCAAGTTCTCATTTTTCAAAGGTTACTTTTGGTGGTTATTTTTACTTCTAAATGAAAAAGTGGTGCTACAAGTAAAACTTTTTTTTGGTGCACTGTTTAAAATTGTCGAGTTGTTTGACTCCCAAATGGAAAAGTGATACCAATAGAACCAATTTTATTTTTTAGATTAAAATTATAGATTAATTGAAATAATATCCGAAATAATTAATACCCCATATATCTATATATATTATATATAGTATATAATATATATATATATATATATAATTAATATAATATATATATATAAATTGTTTTGAATATTTTTATTAATTTTTTAATAATTTATATTGAAAAATAATAATTAAGAAATATTATATTTTTTAGAAAAAAAATAAACATAACACTTCTATTTAATTAAAAATTATAAAGACAATAGAAGTAAAAGTTTAAAAAACAAAAAACACTTTCTTTCTAACTGTTTTTTTTTTACATGATGGGGAAACCTATCATAAGTTAGTTGTCAAACCAGAAGTGACATAACTCATACATTTTTCACTCAAATTAAAAACAAAATAAACTATTTTAAAAACAATTTATTAAAAAAATTAAAAAATTAAAAAACAAAGCATTAAGGGGATGGATACCCCCTCTTATCTTCCCTCCGGGGGCGGACCGCTCTCTATGATTTTGCGGACCTCTTTTCTAAGTATGAATTTTTTAGGGTAGTGGCTCACATGGTGGAAGAAGTGAAAGGTAAATTCATAAATTTATGAGGTTATCCAGGATCCATGAAGTGACCACAACATTCGTGAATGATGATACAACACTCGCAGTCGGCCATTTCTTAGATTCCGAGATGGATATGGTTTTCATTTGTATTTTGAGTAAAGGTATGATTTTTTCGCACTCCCTCTGCTAAAATTTAATTTTAAAATTTTATTAATTACAAGTTGCACTAGATTTTGCAAAGTAAACATCATAAGGCATAAATTTTAGAAGAATCATGAAATAGAAGATCATTGAATTAGTACATAAAATTCCATTCAAAGATATAACATAAAGATAAATCACTTAAATTATGCCAAATGTATAGATTCTATAACCTTTCCAACATAGATTGTCTCTCAATCATCAAAGATGTTATTTCAAGTTCAAATAGGAAATATTTGATGAAAAAGATGCTATTTTTCAATATTGAACTATCTCATGATCAAAAGCTTACAATCTTTTACCACTTTTTCTTAAGGTGATTGGATTTGCCTTTACTTGTCCTTGCTTAACTTCTTTTGGACATTTGGATTGGCTTGTAACACAAGAGTTTTATTCAAAGCTTTTTCCCAAATGAAAAATTTAAAATTTACCATTAGATGAACTAACTTAAATCATATCAAAGAATAGGTTTATAATTGTAACAAATATGTTTGTAATTGATTTGAAATGGTTAAATTTAGGATGAAAGCAGAATAGAGGCTTCTATTGAATTAATAAAGAAAATAATAAGTTTATTTTTATTAAATAAAATAATATATATTTTAACCCAATTCCAAACAAAAAAATTCTAAAACATCTAGGATACAAAAGAACAAACGGTAGCAGCCATGTTTTAGACTTAACTTAAATCACTAAATCTTTTTTTTGCACATAGAAATGATATTTATATACGCCTTTCATTTCATGCCACTTTCTCGTATAAGCTCTATGTATTCATTAAATGTCATAGATTTGTACAATGGAAGGCTTTGATTGTTAATCAATTCCTCTATTGATCCCACTATTTTGTCTCTACAAGGATTATAGAAACTAGTAATGGACAATCGTTCTCTTCTTTAGTTGATGACAACTCTATGTTCAGTGCTTTTATAGATGTCGTTTGTAAATATCTACAAAAGCAACCACGTAGATATTGCCTTAAGGGGGCCTGACCTAGGTTCAGTGTTAATTAGCCAAACAAATCCCTACACTACTAGCCCTTTCAGCATCAGCTCGCGGAGCGCATACCAAAATCTCACCCAAAGCAGTATCGGGGGATACTGGAACCAAGTTTTCACACCATGAGATGGTTGTGATATCATTTGATTCCTTCTATCCCTACCATCGTGTAGGTTGCTTCTTTCTAGGGCTTGCAAGACAAACCCTCTTTTCCAGCCTTCAATACCTTCGCAAAAGTATACGATCAACCTTCGCGTAGCCCTAGCCTGCTGCTCAGGTACTTTCATGCTGCTATGGTGACATGTCGTGTAGAATCCCCAATTATTCTAAGTGTCTTGCTTATCTTATCAAATAATTATAGTTAACACCGCGTAAATAGATAATTGTAATTGTTTCCATTTATTCAATGTAATTGCATTCGTTCGCGCATCACATAAGCATAATAAAGGAAATTTATACATAACGTATCAAGGTGCAATAATAGAACAAAGACATAGAAATTACAAAATATATTTCTTTATTAATATCTCCAAGTGTTTACAAACTATGTCTTCCCTGAGCACATAGCTGAAGGGGTCCGCGCACTCAGCTGTGGACTTCTAGCCTAGGCCTCTGCATACTCAGCTGCAGAGCCTCTGCCTACACTATGACCCAAGACTTAGACTTGTTGCTCCAAAGCTATGACTCTCTTACATGATCTACCATTGTCTCTAAACTACTTAGAGCTTAGATCTTTTTATACAATTCCATGTTCCGCAGACCATGGGTAGAACTCTTACAGCCGACTTTTCTTTACAAAACTAAGGGTGGACTACCCTTTATGACACATAACACCTTCATACTCCGTGACCACAAAATGTGAATTCTTTAGAATTATATTACAAAAATTTACTTAAACATGGGATTTTTGTCCCAAAATTTCCCTTGGGGGATCCCGCTCCCAACAGGCCCCCAACACAAACATCGTGACTTGCCCTTGAGTCACTCGATAGGTACGGATATCTTTGCATGAAGTCCATCTAGTTCAACCCGTATAACTGCTACCTTAGTCATGCACTGAGCTGTCGCGTGCTTTGCATCTTCCACTATCCTCCTGGTCACTACCCCTGCGTTGTCATCCTGAAGCTTTTTTTGCATCGCTTGTAGAGTTTAAAGCTTGCCTTCAATATTTTTTTTGACTACGTAAGCTTCCTCCAGCTAGGGCTTTAGTCGCACCTTCAACACTGCTTCCTTGTGCAGCACTGCGTCCACCTGTTCCTTCAACTGCTTGGCCTCTTACAGCTTGGCTAGCCCCTGTGTCAGTGCAACGTGTCCTCCTGCAAGTTTTTCAGGACCACAAATTGTTGTTCAAACAACTACATGCAATCTGCTACTACACTCTCTAGCTCCGCGACTACTTCTGTGACAACGAACATCCATTGGTCCTTTACCTCTGACAATGTTGAAGGTTGGGTCCTCAACTACATATCTGTAATCTGCAAGTTCAATTCCAGCTAAACCGTGCCATCTTAGTCTCAGTGTCGCGCACCTCTGTGGCCAATTTACAGATGTGGAACTTGACTGGATCTTCCTCCGAAATGGCCAACTCTAGGACCATTATGCATGCCTCGTCCATGACCTGCAAAATCTTCTTGCTATGGTTGGTTGCCTCTTCCTCAGCAACAATGGCAAAATTTCTCTGTAGGGCCATCTATTCATTGTTTATCCATTTTTTGCTCATCACGTAGAGGCGCAGTGCTCTCAGACCCTAAATTATGCAATTACTCCATCATGCAAGAGGTGGAGTGCTCCACACAGAAATGCTGCCAGGTTTAGCCCAACTCCCTTCAAGGCGCTAACAGTGGGTTTGTCAGCCTCATTTTCCATGGGCAGTGCTCCATCTAGTAGCACTATCACACTGGAAGCCTTCGTTCATAGCATATCAATAGCCTCTATAGTGCCGATGGCCAAGTTGTTAGACATCGTACTAGCCTGCAATGCAGGGGTCTACAACTCCTGCAACCTGGTATGGATGGCCCCTAGTATGATCTACTGCTACTTTTCAAATTGTTGCAGGGCCTCCGCGGTGACATCCCTGACTGTGTCACTGATGTCATATAAGCCACCCTCCGTTATTATGATAGGGTCCAATGAGGTCTTGGTCGCCTTGGATTTCTTTTTGGACCCTACTTTCTCCAGCTCTCTTAGGCGCTTAATGCAGTTGGATGTCTCCTGAGGGTCTGCACCGTGCTACTCTGTGTCCTCTTCTACCTCAGGTGAAGGTGGTCGTGTGCCTTTGTCAAAGCCCCGCTCTGTGCCACCTGTTTTTTTTCCTACCTGTTCTGCCTGGGCCTTCCCAATGACCTGCTTTTTCCTATTTTCAACCAGCTATGCCATCTTCAGCTTGGTCTCCTCCTTCTTCTTCTGTGCAACGGAATTACTTCTACCCACCACCAAGTTCATGGTAGTGCACCACTCTTCTGACCATTTATCAAGCTCTGCATCAATGGCATCATCTATGGCTAGATACGACAAATGGTACCACTTCTGTGGAGGGTCCTTCCGTGCCCTAATTGATATTCGATGGAAATCATCTTTAAAGTCGGCATAGCTCTACAAGTTAGCATATACCGTGGGTGATAATCACGGCTTGCGATTGATGGCCATTTTGATATTAATTTCCATCAAGATCCAGAATATGTTACTATCTTGAACTCGACCCACATCCTTGGTCACCCACAGTGAAGCGTATGTCGCTGCTTTAAGAAGGTCTAGTGTCACCGAAGGGAACTGACTCTTCGTTGGTAGCTCCCACACTACTAGCACAATCAACAGTAAGAGCCACGCATAGTGGAATGTCTTGCTTTGCTCTTGTGCTTTGCAACAATTCATTGGGAACTCTCCTTGAAGGTAGTCTAACCAGCTAAACTGGACTTCTTCCACACATTATTGTGTGAGCGCACTGACAGGCGCTAGCACCTCGTCAGTGCGACACTTCCACACCACATTTCCTCCAAGGATTTGAATTTCTACCTTCACAACGGGGTCGTAGATGCTGGAGATAACGTACTCATGCGACTTCTTCACCAGCTTGAATTTATCCTTCATTGATTTTGTGAGTGCCTGCTCACCACCCTTTCCACCAAAGATCGTCGTTGGATTTTCCCCTGTATACAGTAAGTGCATTATGCAGTGAATCAACATATCTATGATGGGTATTGGCTCCTCCAGCCATAGACACCCATCATGCACCAAGCACATCAGCTGCTTGATGACCAAAACTATCACCAGGGTGCAGTTATAGTGTGGCACCTAGAGCAGGTTCAGCAATCCTACCTTCTCTATCCCCTTGAGCCACATTCATGGCTCCAACATTGTCATTCTCGTATTTGTATCTATGATGGGGTACATCAGTTATTCGGTCGCCAGGTGCGGGAACTTTTCGTTGTCCGCCAAGTCCCAATCTTCAAGCTTCAATATTGGCACCCATGCCAAACACGGACTGTTGAAAGCAATTTCATTCGGTAGCAAAGGGGTTTGCAGGGGAGTCTTACTCTCATCAATGTCCTTTGGGACAGTGGAGTTAGGCTTGCACAAAGGGACATACTTCGGCAACAGCATAATAGGGTCTGCACCCTAGGTTTCAGCTTCCTCTACTTCAACCCCCACATCCTCATTGTCCATCAGGATGTCTTCAATGTCCTCCTCCTCTGCCTTTAATTTTATGGCCTTTCCCTTCTACTGTGCAATGCGTTTTGGTGGGCTTCTCCTCGGCAATGCAGGCACTAGTATGGCCCTTCTTATCCTTCACAGTCTCCTTCGTTGGGGTTGGCTTCAGTCTCAGTGTTCTCAGTGATTTCGGGACCTCCACCAATACTTTGGTCACTTCCAGGGAAAATTCTTTGGCCTCGATATCAATTTCCTGCACATTCTCCTCAGCTGCCTCTTCTTTGGTGTCCTTAGCTTCTGCATGTGTCGACATAACACTATTCACTAGTTCTTGTGTCTCCTTTAACAATTGTTGAAACACTAGACTCACTATCAGATCTTCAAAGAATTCACAGTTGATGTGCACCTGAGAGCACAACAGATCAATTCTCAAAATTCAAAGTGTTTCTCGCTGGACAACCACTTGTAATTTATAGGGCATTTTGAATTCAAATCCAATCATTCCCCCCAAAATTGGTTCATTAATGTTGGATTGGCGACAGATTTTCAAGGATCTAAGCCATAAATTTCACCTTAAATGTTGGTCTCCTCTCCATTTGGCCTCACTTTTGTTGTCTTTCCATGAACAATGACTTTAATAGTCACTTTTTGGCCAACCTGTGTGATTTCTCCCTAGGTAGTGCAGCTCCCTTCACACTGTTGCGAACCCTATGACACTTCCTTGTTTTGCACCATTCGCTAATCGCACAACTCCCCAACTCGGGTAGTGTAGTTTATAGTCTCGCACCTCCTTTTAGCTGCCTAGAGTGCTAAGATTATGCTACCATCATTTAGTCACATGGTCGGATAGTGGTGTATGGCTTGAAGTGACTACCATTCACCTTTCATAGGAAGAGTTCTCCATTTAATTTGACCAAATATGCCGCTCCTCCATCGGTAATTTCCTTAATGGCGTAGGGCCTTAACCAATGCATCCTAAATTTCCCTGGAAATTTATCAAACTTACTATCATATAGGAAAACCAGGTAATTTACCTTAAATGTGTGCAGCTTAATGTGTCGATCATGCCGTGCCTTCTCACGTTGCTTTTGGAGCTATTGGTGAAATCCAACTAAAAATATTTCTTCCTTCAATTCATCCAGCTGGGAGAGCCTCTCTTCTAGGGCTCCATGATCCATCATACCTATGAGCACTACTATGCATAGACTAGGCACGATATACTCCATAGGCATTACTACTTCAACCCCATAGCCAAGCCTAAAAGGGGTTTGTCCAATCAACTTCTTTCATGTTGTTCGATAAGCCCATATTATGTAGGTATGCGTAGGTCCCATTCACTTTATTGGGCATTGCAAACCTTGGTCAGGATGTTTTCGAGCACTTTGTTAAACACCTCCACTGTCCCATTAGCTTGTGGGTGATAAGGTGTGCTCTTTTGGTGGTATACCTGAAATTCCTCTGTTAGTGCATTGATCGTCTCATTCAGGAAGTGCGTACCATGATCACTCATCAAGATCTTTAGACATCCAAATTGCATCAATACATGCTCAAAGAGGAACTTTACAACAATCATGCCTATGCAATCCTTCACAAGCTATGCCTCTACCCAACGAGTCAAATACTTTGTTGCGGTGATAATGTACCTTGCTCCCATCTTTCCTTGTGGCTGAATGGGTCGTACAAAATCTGTCGCCCACTTCTCAAAGGGTTGCAATGTAATTTGTAAATTCAAGGGAATCTCATCCCTCCGTGACAGTCTGCCAGTCCTTTGACACACATCACATCCCTTGCATTATGCTTTCGACTCCTGATGGAGGGTTGGCCACCACGACCCTGCACGCAGAATCTTTTGTGTGGTTTCTTTTCCTGCATAATTTCCTCCCACGGCGCCCCCATGAGCATCCATGAGGATGCTGCTTCTTTCAAACTCAGGTACATACTGTCGAAATATCTCATCAGTCCCCATCTTGTACATATGCCCAGCAATGATAGAGAAATCTACCACACACACCATTAATTCCTTCTTTTGTTGGATAGCGTATTCTTCAGGTGCAGGTCCTATTGTTAGGAAATGTATTATATCCTCAAAATGACCATCCGTGACACGCACTGAAAATAGTTGTCCATTAGGCAACCCTTCTTCCAAGTTAGTAGGTTCCTCCCCTATTTTGATGCGTGACAGATGGTCTAGTCTTGCATTTAATCATCCAGGCTTCACGACCACTTCAAAATAATACTTCTTGAACAATAAGAGCCACCTACAGATTCTCCCCCTGCCAAAACAGGCTTATTGACCAAGTACTTCAGCATTGAGTGATTCGTATACATTTGCAAATGGCCTCCCAGCACATAGTGCCTATATTTTTGGAACGCATATACCATAGCTAGCCCCTCAGGCTCAATGGTGAAATTATTCTTCTTTTCTTTGGCCAAATGTGCACGCTGATCATCCATCCCAGCATACCTATTTGTCATTCGCATTTTAGGCTTCCCATATCATGTTCTCATCATCCTCCTACATTTGCAGCGATCATCAAAGCTTCCTTTATGCGTACCCCACCATCTTGCGAGCATAGTGCACAATGCCCAGTCCAACACCTAGAAGAATTTCTTTTATGGTACCTCCCTTTTAAATGCATCCAAAAAGATATATAGCTCATTCACGCCATCATAAGCAGGTAGGTTTCTTACCTCTAAGGACACACAATGCAACAATCAGGTCATCATGTTGCAATTCAGCATAGTTACTTCAAGTAACTGATTCTGCTAGCATTTTATCTCTTCATCGGAGTCTGAAGTGAAGAAACTCTCATGATCCCTGTAGGTTTTAATCTTGTACAAAAATTACCTCCATACGAATTCTAAAACATAGAAAATAAACAATGTGAGAGCATAACTCATAAAACATATATACACAGAGATTTTCCCCTGGATCCCAAAACCAAGAATACCAGCTTGATTTTTCTTTATGTTTCTTTCAATGTTATAATAAATATCCATACATGCGAAAGCATCCAATACCATGGACAGAAAACCATCACGTCCAAAAACATGTGCAAAAATCATGCACAAAACCATAGGTGGGTCCACCCAACCTAACATAGGTTCCAAAACCAAAATTTTCTGTGGTACAGCCCCGGACCCCATAAAGTAGGGTTACCTGCACCCCTCAAACCCCCTATGACTCCCCCTACTACACAATTACTGCAACAAAGGGGGGCTCCACCCCCCTTCTAACCCCCCGATTAATTACTTGAGCTAGTCATGGAAAGAATATAACACAACCCAATATTCTCCCACTTGTTATTTTCTTTCCATGGGGGGCCACAAGAGAGCTTAGTCATTTATCAAGCCCTGAAATGCCCATTGTTTCTCTACACCGAGAGAACTTCTCAGAGCTCGCAGATTTTGTCAATGCATCTGCAGTATTCTTCAAAGTGTCCACCTTTACCAACAACACCTTTTTGTCTTCTATAATATCCCTCAGAAAGTGATACTAAACATCAATGTGCTTTGTCTTTGAATGGTAAGTAGGGTTCTTTGCCAAGAAAATTGCACTTTGGTTGTCACAGTCTATCCTTATAGCTCCTTGTACTAACCCCATACTAGAACACAATTTGTGCAACCAAACTGCTTCCTTGCTTGCATGAGTGGCTGCCTTGTATTCTACCTTTGTAGTTGATAGTGCCACTACAGATCGTTTCTTACTCATCCAAATGACTACACCTCCAAATAGGTTAAACACATACCCACTTGTATATCTTCTCTGATCCAGATCTCCAGCCCAGTCTGCATCAATAAAGCCACAGATATCCAAGACTCTGTCCAATCCTAGTCTTCCTTGGTGGCACAAACCATAATCACTAGTGCCACACAAATACCCAAAAACGTGCTTCACTGTTGTCCAATGCTCCTTCCCTAGTTTTGACATAAACCTGCTCAATACTCCCACTACATGTGCAATGTCTAGTCTAGTACAGACCATTGCATACATCAGGCCACCGTCTGCACTTTCATATGGAACACGGGACATGCCCTCTTCCTCTTCATGTGTCTTGGGACACTATTCAGCAGATAACTTTACACCTACAGGAATAGGAAGCTTCACCGATTTACTATCTTGCATATTAAACCTCTGCAATATTGTCTTGACATACTTCCTCTGGTTTAACCAAAGCTTCCACTTTGCCCGATCTCTTTTAATTTCCATGCCCAAAATATAGTTTGCAACACCAAGATCTTTCATGTCGAATTTGGAGGACAATTGGGTTTTGAAATCTTGGATAATCTCTTTGTCATTTCCAACCAACAAAATATCATCGACATACAAGGCTAGATAAATAACACAGTCACCAATTAACTTAAAATACACACAGTGATCTGATTTGCTTTTGGTGAAGCCAAGTCCCCGTATAAATGTATCAAATTTCTGATATCGCATCCTTTGTGACTGTTTTAACCCATACAAAGACTTCTTCAACTTTCATACCAGTTCTTTCTTACCCTCCACTGTAAAGCCTTCAGGTTGCTTCATGTAGATCTACTCTTCTAGATCCCAATAAAGAAATGTTGCATTCACATCCAGATGTTCTACCTCAAAATCAAAAGCAACAACAATAGATAAAATTAATCTAATAGAGGTTACCTTGGCAATAGGATAAAAAATATCACCAAAATAAATTCCCAACACCTGGGAATAACCTTTTGCTACAAACTAAGCTTTCTATTTCTCCACCTTTCCTTCTGCATTTGTCTTCTTCTTGAACACCCATTTGCTGCCAATGGGTTTCCTGTCGGCCGATAACTCCACCAGATCCCAAGCCTCATTTTTGTGCAAAGATGCCATTTCATCAACCATGGCCTCTTTCCAGAGTTTTCCGTCCTCTGAATCTACTGCATCCTTCACAGTTCTGGGATCATCATTAGTAATATATAGAGAAAAATTTGAACAAAAAGCAAATAGACTATACCTTTTCGGCTGCCTTCTTTCTCGAACTAATCTTCTTACACCCGGAGTTTGTGGTTCTTCATCTTCTGATTCCTCCTCTACTATAGAGTATGATTCTTCCTCCTTTATCTCAAACTCTATCTTCTTAGGTTACTTTCATTGCACTTCATGTTTAATAACATCTTTCACCTCTATGAACACCACATCTCGATTGTACACAACCTTGTTACTGGGTTTCAAAGCTTATAACCCTTTAAACCATCCTTATACCCAATAAAGATGCACTTTTTAGATTTACTATCCAACTTGGTTCATTTCTCCTTTGGAACATGTACATATGCATCACATCCAAATACCCTCAGATGTGAAAGACAAGGTTTCTTACTAGTCCATACCTCTTGTGGAGTTTTATCCTCCAACATTGATGAAGATGATCTGTTGACCAGGTAACATGTTGTCTCCACCGTCTCTGCCCAGAATTCATGTCCTAATCCGGCACCACTGAGCATGATTCTTTCCCTTTCCATCAACATCTTGTTCATTCTTTTTGCATCTCCATTTTGCTGAGGTGTATATGGAGTAATCTTGTGCCATGCTATACCACACTTCTTACAGACTTCTTAAATTTCCTTACTACAAAACTCTCCACCGTTATCTGTCGTCAACACCTTTATCTTCTTCTCTATCTGGTTTTCCACCAAAGCCTTGAATTATTTAAACCTATCAAAGAATTCAAATTTCTTCTTAAGGAAATATATCTATGTATTCCTTGAGAAGTCATCTAAAAATGATACATAGTACACAGACTTACCTAGTGATGGAAACTTCACAGATCCAAACACATCACTATGCACAAGATCTAATATATGTTTTGCCCTCTTACCACCAAAGGGAAAACTCACCCGATTATGCTTCGCATATACATAATTTTCACATAAATCAAAATCCAAAGAGCTATTACTCATACCTTCTACCATACCTTGACCATGAAGTATTTGAAGGCCCTTCTCTCCAATATGTCCAAGATTTTGATGCCACAACATGGTCTTCTCTCCAAAGACCACTAGATTTTCAGCTCCACTTTCAAGAACCACAGAACACTTGCACCCATCAACAACTATGCTACCTTGCAGCTTGTACAGAGTTCTAACCTGAATTCCCTGCATCAATACCAGTGCTCCCTAGACCATCTTATAGGTATCTTTCTCGAACACTATTTTTACTCCTGCATTACCCAACTTGCTTACAAAAATCCGATTTCTGGCCAATGAAGGAATATGCATAACACCCAAAAGTGTTCTAACCCTTCCACCTTGCAACTTCAACTTTACTTTTCCGTGATCAACGATTCTATCCTTCCTATCATCCCCTAAGAAGGCATCACCACCATCATATTTCTCATCCTCATAGAACCAATGTATATGGGGAGTGAAGTGAAAGGATGCACCTGAGTCAATCAACCATGCCTCATGATCTACATGTGTACTTGAAGAAGCCACGTACACATCCCCAACATCATCTAGGGTGGTTTTTTTCTCTATAGAAGGAGCATCATCAGATCCCTTTCCTTTATTAAGAGCTTTAGATTTATAGTCCTTTTTGTAGTGCCTTTCCTTTCCGCATTTCCAGCACAACACCTTTACAGGTTTTCTTAGAGATTTAGATCTCCCACTTGATGACTTATTTTTTTTTGTTCTAGGACCATCCTCGTACAAACAAGGCATCACCATTCTAGTTCTCCATATTTTTCCATCTCATCTCCTCCATCAGTAAGGATGAGACTATTTCATCAAACTGCAAGGCAGTTGCATTGATACTATTGCAATAACCAGACTATCCCACGAATTTCGTAGAGAACACAACAAACTGAAGCACTTATCTTCATCTGAATTTTTAATATCAATAGATGCTAACTGACTTACCATAGTATTAAATGCCTTCAGATACTCTATCACCTAGTCTCCTTCTTTCATCCTCAAGTTATATAGCTTTTTCCGCATGAACAGTTTGTTCACCAGAGACTTAGATTGGTACAAAGTCCCTAACTTGTCCCACAAAGCCTTCACCATAGCTTCCCCTGATACATTCCGCAATACTGAATCTAGGACACATAATCGTATTGTGCTCTTTGACTTTCGATCCAACTTCTTCCATTCTTCATCAGACACTCCCTTTCATTCTTCATCTGACAATCCCATTGGTTTAGTACCCAGATCTACTGCGATCCACTGATCTTTATCCACCAACATATCCTCCATCTTGAGTTTCCACAACTCAAAACTCTGACCATTAAATTTCTCGATCTCTATCTTTCCACTGATCGCCATCTTCTTTCACCACTAGAATCAATCTCGCATATCTCCCACTGAACATGGTCTACCACAGGCCTGAGCAAAACCCCTCAGCAACAAAGGCATCCCCTTGAAGCCAAAATAACACTGATACCAAATGTAGGTTTTAACCCCGTACTGAAAATACCTTCATATGAATTCTAAAACACAGAAATTAAACAATGCGAGAGCATAACACATAAAACACATATACGCAAAGATTTTCCCCTAGATCCGAAAACCGAGACTACCAGCTTGATTTTTTATTATGTTCCTTTCAATGTTATAATACATATTTATACATGTCAAAGCAACCAAAACCATGGACCGAAAACCATCGTGTCCAAAACCATGGACCAAAAACCATCGCTTCAAAAAACATGTGCAAAAATCATCCACAAAACCATAGGTGGGTCCACCTAACCTAACCCAGGTTTCAAAACCAAAAATTTTTGGGGTGCTGCCCCGGACCCCATAGAGTGGGGTTACCTGCACCCCTCAAATGCCTTGGGACTCCCCTCGCTATGCAATTAGTGCAACGAAGGGTGGGCTCCGCGCCCCTTCTAACCCACCAGTTAACTACGTGGGCTAGTCGTCGAAATAATATAACACAACCCAAAAATCTTATGGAATTCATCCATCCGCGGTGGGAGTCACCTAATCATGGTCAAGTGTTGTTATCTTATACATATAGTCCAGACCGTCATCACTCTCATAATCACAGACTGGTTCAATATAGCACGATTCTTCAACGAGATCGAGGAGTACTATTACACACAGTGATTTCTTCTCAAAGATCATCTTTCACTTCTTTAGATTGATTACCCCATTCATATCATTATCCCATTCAATTCCCAGGAGCATAGGATAGGGATTATTGTCATACACTACCTCTATTACTTTAAAATTAGCTAGCATGCTCACTCCCTCAATATCCACGGTCACCCCCTGCAGCCATCCCATGGGGATGAACTTATATTGATTTTTTGTCCTTTGTTGAATTAGAGGCCATTGCAGCATGGGTCTCCCATTCATTCCCAAGTCTGCTTTGGTAGGATGTTTGCATCTGACCCCATGTCCAAAATAAACTAATCCATTTCATACTCTCCTATCTGTGCAATCAGTCTCATCTCTCGTCCCATCCTTGTTTTATGCTTGCCAATATTTCTTACTATGCACAGCTCACCTGGCGTGGTTTTGATACATCTATTGATGAGATCTTGTAGCCTTTTCACAAACTTACTATCGCGATCTAACTTCATACAAGTCTCCAAGAAGGTTGTTACCATAGAGGGGTCTATCTCCTGCTCCGGTTTATCCTTGCCTCCTGAGGTGGAGGCCTCAGTGAATCCCTTCTTAGCTTTCATGAAGGTTTCACATGCACGCTCCAAATCAAACTTAGCCTCTTTCATCAGAGCCTCGCAAACCCACATACTGTCTTCTGTCTGTTTCCCCTTGTCATCTCTTATTGTGATTCCACTTCTGAGCACTATATTTACATTTGGATCCTCTTTGCATGGCTCAGACCTCATCATCTATAGGTTCTAAGTTAGCGGGGGTGGTAGCGTCCCCTTGTCACGTATCCTAGCTATCAGTATATGATAGTATTTTGTTTCATGATCAAATAGCATGCAGTACTTGCACAACAGATGCGTTGGATTAGTGAAATCATGGGCATAGTTTCCTGGTCCTTCGTAATTGTAGAAAATCAATTGTCCTTGACCTCTGTCAGGTCCTCCTCTGCCTCAGCCTCATCCATGCCCCTGAAATCCTATCCATGCCATCCCTGCGCTCTGGTTAAGGGGTCATGCTTTAGCCTGAGCCCTATAGAAAGGAGTTCTATCCATCATCAATTCATAACTCCTACAAGTATGCTCATCATGTCCTACCGACCTACAAAAGTTGCAAAACAACTATTGTGGTGCCTGTACAAACTTCTAGAGCAAATGATAGTTATCTGTGGCATGTTTTCCAGTGACCTGACATATAGTGCACCATAATGCACACCCCACACTAGGTCCTTCTTGAGCTTCTAGCCTTAAAGGCATCAGTCCTCCTCCTGCAATATAGTTTTCAAAGACCGGGCAATAGTCTTTGTCATGACCTTGACTCTTGTATTTCAAGCACCATACCTCCTCGTGCACCTCTAGTCAAACCGTCTTGTCGTGCTTCAAAATTTTCATCTCAAGGCACATATTCTTCGGTTGTGCATGGATCTACTGAACTCCTAGGTTTGGATCTTACATCAAAGTTTCATGTAGTCTCATGTAAATCTCCAAGGCCTCCACCTAAGTGGTTATCTTTTGCTGCGAGAGCGCACTCCTTAAGTGTGGTAGTAGTGAAGCCACAAACCACTTGCGATGTTTTCCATCTATCAAATTCATGTTGGCTTCGTGGATTGTACACTTCAACCTCTGATCTAGTTCTGAAGGCATCTCACCTGGTTGCATCATGATTTCTTTGAATCCCACAATCAACTCTGCCTTAGATTTATGCCTACTGAATTCTCTATTCATTGCTGCCTAGATTTCTACCACTCCAACATTCGGATTATCATTAGAGTACTAAATATACTAGGTCAGTGTGTGATATTTCAGAGCACTAGCCAATGTCGCCTTCTTTATATGATAATCTATAACACCTTGAGCTTCCCATACAACCCTTGCAATGAACCAGAATTGGTCTAGGTCCTCATTTCTTAAGCCTTTGAATAGAGGCAGCTTAACTATATTTGCCATATTGAACTACAGTGGAGGTGGAGGTGGTACAAGTGAAGTTGGAGGTGATGATGGTGAAGTTGGAGGTGGTGTGGGCAGAGGTGGTATTCACTGAAACCCTTGTCTTATTAAGTGAATAGCACTTTGTGGAGAAACCTTATCTATCTCTTCCTCATCACCTTGTGGAAGTGAAATCAATGGACTATATTTCAAACCCTTTTCTCCTTCGTTCTTGTAAGATTTTCTACTTCACGTAGTCCTAAACAACAAGGTAACTACATAACCCATCTTTCTGACAATAGCATTTTAATCTAGGTATTCAAATATTTTACGTACTTATCTCATGGTCCTTTGAAAAAGTGTCGCTCTGCCTCGCTATAGCTGACTAAGGTGTCGACCACGAATTCGGTCCCAAATCCTCCTATGACGCAATCGAGCCATTTATCGACAATGCGAGCGATCTTTCCCTCAGTTGTCTTCAATTTCTGTATTAGTTCTGATGTCCACACAATAGGAATGTCAAATTTCCACCCTCCTTGGCTATCTGCTAGCTTCGCGATCCACTCGTATAGCTCAATAGGGAAGAAATAGAGTAAGATCTCGTGGATCTCTATATACAAGTATATGTCCAGCCATTTTTCCTTTGTCAATCGCAGGTTCATGTTCTCCTGTGCTGTGAATTCATGGATCTTTCTATCCAACCAGTCTTTGATCTCCTTCTTAGTTGGATTCCAATGATACAAAATCACACATCTTTTATGCAGATTCAGTCCCAGCAACGGAAGCATTTTCTGGCTTGAGGGGGCCTAACCCAAGTTCAACATTAATTAGCCAAACAACTCCCTACACTACTCGCCCTTTCGGCATCCGCCCGTGGAGCATGGACTGAAGTCTGACCTGAGGTAGTAGGGGGGGATGTTGGAACCAAGTTTCCGCACCCTGACATGGTTTTCATGTTGTTTGATTCCTTCTATCTCTGCCTTCACATGGGTTGCTTATTTCTAGGGCTTGCAAGACAAACCCTCTATTCTGGCCTTCAATTCCTTCACGAAAGTATACGATCGACCTTCACACAGCGCTAGTCTACTACTCAACTATTTTCACACTAATATGGTAGCATGTCATGCAGATTCCCCAATTATTCTAAGTGACTTTCTTATCTTATCAAATAATTATAGTTAACACCGTGTAAACAGACAATCGTAATTACATTCAGTTATTCAATGTAATTGCATTCATTTGTGCATCACATAAGCATAATAAAGGAAATTTATACATAACATATCAAGATGAATTAATAGAGTTCAAAGACACAGAAATTGCAGAATATGTTTATTTATTAATATCTCCAAGTGTTTACAAACTTTGTCCACCCTGCGCACACACCTGCATGGGTCCATGCACTCAGTTGCGAACTTCTATCCTAAGTCTCTGTGCACTTAGCTGCAGAGCCTCTACCTATGCTACAACCCAATACTTAGACTTCTTACTCAAAAGTTATGACTCTCTTACATGATTTGCCATTGTCTCTAAACTACTTAGATCTTAGCTCTTTTTATACAATCCAATGGTCTACAGACCATGGGTAGAACTCTTATAACCAACTTTTCTTTACAAAACTAAGGGTGAACTACCCTTTATGACACATAACACCTTCGCACTTTGCGACCACAAAATGTGGAGTCTTTAGAATTATATTACAAAAAATGACTTCAACATGTGCTTTGAGCCCTAAAACTACCCTTAGGGGATGCCGCTCCCAACAGTATATAAATGAGTGTTATTAAATAAGTTATTACATGCTGTGTTAGGATATTGCGTAGTATAATTAAATTGTAACATACTTAACTTTGGGAGAATAATCGAATATAGAGTCCAGATTTGGATAACATAAAATGCAATGAATAATGAAACAAAGTTGTAGATTTTGATATATTTGTTGCATCTATGTAACTAATATATAGTTTTCAAAGGTTTCATGATTAGATCTGACTCAATAGAAAGGCATTTACATTCCAAATTTAAACTTGAAAGGGGTAGAGCATATTAAGAAAATAAGTGAGATATGGAATATTTTCACATTTTACTTACCTGCATTTGGTCACCTAGGTTTACAACAAAAGTTAATAGAGACAAAGATGTTACCATTTCGCACATGAATACCCAAAACAATGTCTTGAAGCAAGAAAGTTACATCTCCTAGGTTGGAGTGAGATGACAAATGCAAAGTTAGATGTGGCTCTCTAGACATGCTGATAATAATTGATTTGAATGCACATGCCCATGTCTTCCTTGCCTCCAAATTCTTCCTTCAAATAATCTAGATGAAGACCAAGGTTGACAGAAAATACTGACAGTAACTTCAAGAAAAAATTTACTACTTTATGGTATTCATTCATATGTATCTCTTTATTATTGTTTACATGATGGTCATACAAATTATCATGCAAAAAACAACTAAAACGTTTAGTTAAAAATAATTGTAGATCAAGCTTTATAACTATTGTTAACTGTAGTTCATTGGTGCGGAAGGTCATTTACTCTCATTTCTGATATCCAAAGGCAAAAAATGGTGATATTAATAATCTCCCCAATTAAGAAAAATGACATTTTTCACTCAGAGTCAACTTCCATGTCCTTCATATGTGATAGGATCATTTGCGTGCTTATCCTTTTCTGCTAATGAAAGATTAAAAAATTATCTACTAATATGAGAATATATTCCATGGTTAATCAATTGGAAGAATCCCCACTCTCTACATGTATCTGAGATTCCTTTCATCATCTTGTAGCAACACCCATCGTTCAACCCAGATATATCAATAACCGGAATCGCGTCATCAAATGAAGTATACCGAGCTCGGGGCCTCTCAACTTCTTGTTTTATGTAAATGCTAGGCAAAGACTTGATTCCACTTTTACCAATACTTTGAACTCTCTGAATTCATTCAGGTTGATCCAATTCCTTCTTTATGAATGCAAATGAAAACCCGCTTCCCACCAACTATACCAAGGGACCGATTTCAAAGTCCATACTCAAATGAGACATATCAGTCAATGAACCTTTCACAAGATATCATGCAAGATAAACAAATAGGCCCTTTTTTAGATGGGAAGTGTGTTTGGAGCTTGTGTCCTTTCAGAACCTCAAAGTGTTGCCACATTGAATTCCTGCCCCTCATACCAAAGGTCAGTGCCTACAAAACTATCCTTACCCCTTTCCAATTAATTTATTTGGTAGTGATCAAATGGTTGGTGTATAAACTATCTTAACTACCTTTAACACAACATTCTCCACCTAACTAACACCTCCTCATCGAACGATTGAAAATATTTTAATCGTCTAACACACCACATCAACGGCCCACCAAGGTAGACAGTGTCACCAGAGAGGAGTTATTTCCAAACGGAACGTCTTGCAGCATAATAACATATATATGGTTACCCATAAAGTACGTTATAATGTGGCCATGTAATTTGTAATGTTACCCTAAACCCAACATATCTAAACAGAATTTGAATTTTATTATCCTCCATGTGGATGAAGACAATGCAATGCTAGTTCTCAATAGAATCCGACAACTCTTAAATGATGGAATTCCATCACATGAAGAATGTTACTCATTTTATTTCTCAACCAACTAAAATTATAGATTCCATTATGTTACTAATATTACTAATAAAAATTATCTATGAACCAAATACAGAAAGGATGCTTATCCCTATAGGCTATCATACATTTGTTCTCAATTCCCCACCTATCTATCACCTAAATTTCTTACAAAGCTCTTTTTCTTTGATGTCTTTATTTATTAAAATATCCATAAGGATGCCATTAACATCATGATTAATATTCCTTTTGACGTTACCAATCTAGTTAGAATTGCCCTCGAAACAACTCTATTTGTTTTCTAATAATAAAATTGATTAACCATGTTGAAAAAATTGATTAACCATGTAGAAAAAATATGGCAACGGAGTCTCATTTATGTTGTGAAATTGTAATAAACAAATTTTATCATTTATACCTGGGTCAACAAATCTTTGGCTTTGGACCCATCCAAAAGATACCCTCCTTACTAGAACCGTATGATTTTTTTAAGGAACCACGTCAAAGTTTAACAAATCTCACCTTACCAATACTTTTAATATTAATGGTTATTAACCTAAGTACATCCAAATGACTTTCCACATGACTTTCCATATAATTTTTCATCCTCACCCCTAACAACCCTCGTTTTAACAACAACCCTCCTTTCAACTTTAGTTCATGGATCCTTTTTCTCAACATTGATGTTGTTATCTATAAAATTACTAGACTTAGGAGGGACATTGACATTAACATAGTCTTTGACCCTTCAAATATAGTAAGAGGCATATTAAAATATACCAAGGATTTTATCAAGTTTCTCCAAATCCAATGCATTTACAATATTATTTAGTCTTGTGGATTGTCTCGTACAAGACAACTTGGTTGTAAATTACTCCATTCACTTTAAGATTAAATAAGAAAACATAATATATATTTAGTCTTGTGGATTGTCTCGTACAAGACAACTTGGTTGTAAATTACTCCATTCACTTTAAGATTAAATAAGAGACATAATATATATAATAATAATAGGTTCCATATATGAGCTTTAAACAAAGTTTAGCATCATATTGTAACAAAACAAAATGTCATGAGTAAAAAGGTATTCCATTAAAAAATAAGATTGATTTAAGACTTAGTATTAAAAAATATAACTTAAAAATTATGAAAATTAAACTAAATAAATCAAAATTATTAAAAATATTTTTAATTTCCAATTTCAAACCATTAAAACTCAATTTTATGTATTAACTTTTATTTCATAATTAATATCAATATAAAATAAATTAATATGGTTATAAAAATGAAAATCATCTATATATAATAACATATCAAGAAAAAAATTATAATAAAAATATAATATATAAAATTACATTAAAATTTGTTTACATGTTAATTGTATAACATTTGGATTTATTTTTAACTTGGATCAACCACCAGTAATTGTTTTCTCCATCATAATCTAAGTTGTAGACAACTATACAATTGAAGTGGATTAGTCACCAACATGAATTTAAATTAGTACTTAATAATATTAAAGAAACTGTTAATGCATTGGTTGATTATCTTAGTTAAATTGTAATTATTTCACTTATTATAAGCTGAGTATGGATGATTATGAAACCATTATTTGTTTCAACCATATGAAAAATACACTATTTTTTTCATTAATATCAATTACTTTATGTAAGTTAATTGATTGTTGTAAATCATCATTAAAAAGATAGTTGTCATTACAAGCTTCAACAACTACATACTTCAAAGTGAAAATAGATGTAAATTTATTTGGGTTGCACGCTACAACTAGACAACATGCCATTTTGAAATAATTAAAACTCTTTTAATCTTGCAAAATTATTTTTCTTTCCCTTAACTCGAGCCATATATTGATAAACACATCAAGTCATGCACATTTGGTGTCATCATTAAGGCACTAAACAATTAGTAGGGATTGTACACATCCTTACCCATTCTAAATTAACCATGAAACTCTATCTCTATGGCTTACTTATAAGGGATGTTTATAATGTTTATATCACTACTAAACAATGGACACTTTAAAGAAATTCTTTTAAGAAAAAAGAATTTTTTTTCATAAAAAGTCACGTTTTATTTTATTTATTTTACATTAAAAAATAATATCAATTGAATTGTATTAAATTTAAAATTTAAGATAATAAAAGTTTGAGAAAAAAATATTTGAAGAAAAAACTTTATATTTAAGACAAAAATAGTTTGAGAAAAAAATATTTTAAGAAAAAACTTTATATGTAAGACAACTAAAGTTTGAGAAAAAAATATGTTAAGACAAAACTTTATATTTAAGACAATGGCCACTTAATACAATGCAAATTAAGATGAAAGGCAATTAAGACAATTACCAATTAAGACAAAATCATATAAATTTAAGATAATATTGTTTAACACCTGTAAAATTGATTTTAACAATGCACCTTAAGTCTGCCAACTTGTAGGCTACTACTGTCTCATGCCTATATCGAGGTTGTCATTTCTCTTACCATTAACATTATCTTATATAAAGACAACAATTTTTTGGTTTCTTCATTTTGTGGGGGTAGTTGACTCTAAAAAATGTGGCAGCTATTCCTCGCAAGATTTATCGGACATCAATACCTCTTTTGTCCCTTCAATCTTTGTTGATACGATTAGAGACAACTTGTTTGTCGTTACATTCAAGAAGCTTGCACAGAGATGCTATGAGTGAATAGGGGATAATTCTATTTTGAAATTTTCAAAATAGATATTCAAACCACATGAAATTTAATCATATCAATATTTTCTGTTATTATATTTTTCTTTTTTCATTAATCTTTTCTTTTGTAAGCTTGGCAGGACTAGATATTCATCATGTCAAATATATCACCCCAATCGAGGCAAGGAATTGAACCAGTGACTTCACATCAAGGAGTTCCTAACAAAACTCTCGACCACCATCTATCCAAGACCCGATGGACTTCATTAATCCTTTTTAATTAAATATAAAATTATTAATT